>JASAND010005868.1:0-18261 GCA_030248195.1 Trissonchulus latispiculum | reverse complement strand
GGCTCATATTATGGGGCGCTCTCCGAGCTGCCCCATGATAATGACAACAGCTGTTGTAATTTACTAAAATTATCTGTGTACTCACATTCACGTCACACATGGAACAGTACATATCCGCCCAGTTTCCCCATGCCAGGTGCGCACCTGGTGAGGCTGGGCGGTGAGACGCATGGGGCTATGAGCACTCATCTTTAGGATATGTACTTTAATTCCATGGCACGTATTTGGATTTTTTAAATTGTAGCACATGTATATATGTATATATACCTAATTTTTGTAATGCATAATATTTAATATAGAATGCACCTAAATCTGAGTTTAATGGTTGTCTTTTTGTGTTGGTTTACATAATTATACCTGGTTCAACGGATAGCATGTATATATGATTTTAGTATACAGTATGAAACTGTTGTCACTTAGGGTTAACTTTAGTTTAACCTTTTGTTTCTCTCCATTTCCCCCCCCCAAAGTGGGTTTTTCCCCGCCACGTTTGGCAATGTGCCAGACTAACGGTGCATCGGATCGGTCTAATTTTTGCTGTGTGCAAAGAGGAAGACTTGCCATAATTGCAGATATTTGCAAAACTTTTCCAGCCCAACCCAGTCAAAAGTTACATCGGTCCAAACTTTTGGCAAATTTTTGGAAGGTTGGACCAAAAAGTAGGTATTATTTTCAAAATGTCATAAAATGAGCAAGAGTGAACCAAATGACCTGATCTTTGCACACATAGGTTAGAAAGAGTCGCGCTTTCTGCTGGTATGTTTTGGAGCTCCTAGCTCCAACCCGTGACCCAGGAGGCGGGTGGGTTTTTCCCCCAAAAAAGGGGGTGGGTTTTTTTCACCCCATGGCTATACCCAAAATTGGCCAATTTTCGCGCCTTCGACGCGACTGCCCCCCCCCCAGTTGGGGGGGGACGTCCTCCCCCCAAAAAGTTTGGGGAAGGGCTGAAAAAAGGGCTGGGGGGGGGTGGGTAGCCCCCCAGCCATTTTTTCAACCCCCTTAGAACTTTTTTTTGGGGGGGGGGGTCGGTCCCCCGCCCAACTGGGGGGGGGGGGGTCGGCCAAAAATTGGGTATATAATTTTAAAGTTTGCAAAAATTTTCAAAAATGTCCAAATTTTTGGCTTAAAGTGTTTATTACTGCGAGAAATACACATTTTTAACTGTATTATGAACTTTCTGACTCATTATTGACCTTATTTTGGACTTGGAAACATGTTGGCAATCAAGTTTTCGAGTTTAAAAACAATGTCTAATGTCATAGTTGAATGTTCATTGGCATTAGAAACGGCTGAAAATGCGATTTTTGGCATAAAAACTCAAAAATTTTTTTGGGGGAGGGTTGAGGGGGGTCTCCAGAGGCCCCCCCAAAAAGTTGGGGGGGAGCCCCCCGCCCCAAATCTCCGTTACACCTATGGCTGAGAGCCTGAGGCTGGCGAAAAAAGTGTGGGTGGTGCCACTGGTGCCTGGGCCTGGGGATTCCAAGAAAAGTGGGAGGGGGTCTGACTAGAAAGAGGGGGGATCACCCATAGGTGTATACAGGGGCGCACCCAGGATTTCGAAAAGGGTGGGGTCGAGCCGGAAAAAAGTTTTGCTTGCGCCTGACACGTTTACGCAGGGGGGGGGATGGCGGCAAAGTTAACAACAAAGAGTTTATTTTGAGAGCAGCAAAACTGAAAATTCAGGACTAGCGGCCAGCC
This sequence comes from Trissonchulus latispiculum, assembly GCA_030248195.1. Taxonomy (NCBI): domain Eukaryota; kingdom Metazoa; phylum Nematoda; class Enoplea; order Enoplida; family Ironidae; genus Trissonchulus; species Trissonchulus latispiculum. The sequence continues at coordinate 16,563 of JASAND010005868.1, read as the reverse complement.
GACACGGGGGGTCTGGGGGGCGGAGTCCCCTAGAAGTTGAGAAAATTTTTGAAATGTTGAAAAGCCGTAATGGAAATCTTTAAAAAGCTTTCAATAAAAGTTGAGAAATTCTTTGACATAGTGGCAAAATTCTGTATTGGGAAGCTTGAAAAGATTTTAATTTAAACAAGGTTTTTTTTAGGCCATAGCTTAGGCCATGGCCTAAATTTATGAGTCGATGGCCTAAAGAATTTTGGCCGTTGAGGCCATTTGGCCTAAATTTTTCGACGAAAACCCAGTTAAATTTTATTGATTTTTAAGTAAAAACAACAATTTTCAAAAAAATTTTTCGCGCCTTCGGCGCGAATTTATACATTTTCCTTTGTATTTCTGGGCTACGCCAGCCGCCAGCTAGTTGCATTGTCTATTTGCACTTATAAATACACATTCAAGTTATAATTTCATTTACTATTATAAGGATTTCATCGAAGAAATGCTATTTTAGTATGTAGTTTAACTTTATTTCTATTACATACATTACATTGTAGTTTAATTTTTTCTTTCTTTGGTTCATACTCCTTGTGCTCCTACCTGTTTTAATTTTCAATAAAACTTCATTAATTAATTAATACTGTCTTGTACTATTATTACTATGCTAACAAGGCTCTGTTTTCGCCATTTTAAGGTAAAAACGTAGTATTTCTAGTGTGTTATACACTGACGATGGCGATTTTTGTTGTTTAACAGCGATTTTTGAATATATATCGCGCGAATACATGATAACTGTAATTTTAACAATGCGTACAATAACGCACAGCCTAAAAATTAACAAAATTTGGATGGCCTAAATTTTTTGGCTGATGGCCTAAAAAATTTGAGTCGTTGAGGCCATTTGGCCTAAAGTTCGGCGACCAAAAAAACCCTGAATTTAAAGCTCTGCCAGGCGCTTTGTTAAAATTTTAAATTGTTAACATCGAGATAGAATACGTAGTGTCGCAGGCGCGGAACTTCAGTGAAATGGGGGAAAAGGCGGCGCCGCAGGCGCGAAAACGTAGTAAAAGTTATTAATACAACATAATAGCGCCGCAGGCGAGAAAAAATTTTAAATTAGTTACAAAGCCGTCGCAGGCCCGAAAACTTTTGAAAATTCAGTCAGAAAAGCGCCGCAGAAAAATTTTAAAAACTGAGTTAGAAAAGCGCCGGAGGCCAGAAAAATTATAAAAATCGAGATAGAAAAGCGCCGCAGGCGAGAAAAATTTTCATAAATTCATAATTTTTAATTTTATGCACTAAAAATAGCTCAATTTTTGCTTTCTCCCCAAAAATTTGCGGGGGGGGTCGGACAAAAAGGGGGGGGTCGGAACCTCCAAAACCCCCCGGCCCTGGGTGCGCCCATGGGTGTATATACTTGGGGACAGGATAGTTTCACCGGAAACAGGCGCGTAGCCAGGGGGGGGGGCAAGGGGGGCATGCCCCCCTCCGAAATTGGGTTGCCCTGCCCCTGGAAATAATCTGCCATCAGGAAATAGATATTTATGACGCAGACAGCAGCTGTAGACTGCGCTGAGCCTAGTAATTGATGAAAATTAAAACAATTTAGAACTATAGTCAGGGGGGGGGGAAACACAAATAGGGAAGCAAGCCTCCAACTTTTTCTTCGTTTGGATTTGGATCGGTTTGAGTATACCGTTACGTACCGTGGGCAAATACCTATCCAATCGTATATTCAAACTTCTCTTATACCTCTCTCAGCTTTGGCGATAACAGGATTTGTCCATGTTTTTTTTACCCGCAAATCGGGGAAAAAAAACATGGTGCGGGGAAAAAAACATGGCCCGGATTTCTACCAACCAACCATTTAGGGTGCTTTAAAAGCGTTGTTTCAGCTGTTTTCAGCGTGCAAAACTACCTAGGCACCATTCTAACCTCACAGAAAGCTTAAAAACCGACTTTTTGGTCAAAATGCCAAATCCGCTGTATCTAACCAGTTTGGGCATGAAACCTGCTGGGAACTGGCCATAATATGCAGAATATCGGTAGAAATAAGTTAGTTGTGTTAAAAATTGCAATATCCCACCATTTTTTAAGTTTTTTGAAAATTTTCATTTTTACCATTGAAACTTATGAAACCTAGCATGTTGATGCTGCAAATCAAATTTTCGAGCTAGAAGCTTCAACAATGCCCAAAGTTGGCATATTTTGAGGTTTTTAATGGTTTTAAAGCATTCTCTTTCATATAGAAGTATTAGTTACGCCTTCCTGAAGCATACGCAAAAATTTGAAAATTTGGTCACCATATTTTTTCCCCGCTCTAGTGGACCCCATGTGGGGGAAAAAAACATGGTCAAATTTTTTTACTGGATTGACGTAGGGGAAAACCACTATTGCCATGTGATAGAGCAAGTCAAATTATGCCCGCATGCCAATTTATAGTAGCCAAAGTTGGATAGTGGGTTAGATATATACTTGCAAACTTTCGAAAATCCTTAGCATTTTGGCCCATTTTGGGAGGTCAACTTTGGTCAAGTACTGTGCTTACAGATTCGAACTCAGAAATCAATCTGGTACTGTAGGGTATACTTCTAGACTTGCTCTTTCTAATGGGCTATACTAGGCAGCTGCAACTGCTATGGTTGGGGAGTAGGCGACCATGTTTTTTCCCCCTCTTTTCCGGCATGTTTTCCCCCCCCCCCTGACTATATGTAAAATACAAAATTTTTCGCGCCTTCGGCGCGACTTATTATTTCTTCGTCGTCAATTTTAAAATGTCCTATCAATTTGCGTATATAATCACAAATGTTAATCTGATCTTAGTTCGTATAATGTAGTAAAGTATGGTACGTTTTACCGTGTTTTGCTCAAAAAAACGCGCAAGTATGTATGTACACATTTCTTCTGGAAAATAGCAAAAAATTTTTGGGTACCGTGTAGTGTAACGTTATGGAAGTTAGCATTTGTTTATTCATTCACTTCCCAGATAAATTTCCGAATAGGCTTTCTGTTATTTAAACCAAACTATGTGCTGTTGATTATCCTACAAGGGGAAAAGTGAGCTCAGAAAAATTCATTTCAGGCAGCAAACATAAAAAATTCTTCAACTTATGGGGAAATCCACCCCCCCCCAGACCCCCCAACTAGTATACATACAGTGTATATCAGTTGCGCAAATCAAAGGGTGCATTTTAATTCCCTACATCTCTTAAACATTGTTAATTTGAAGATCGGAAAAATAAGCGAACGTAATCGAATGCTTGCGGTACCCTTTTTCACTGCCATAGCTAAGTCTGAAAAATTTTGGCTTCCCCCCCCCAAAATTTTTTTCTGGCTACGCTAGTGACCGGAAATATTGGTTGGGGAGGGCAGGGGTATAGCCATGGAGGGATAACCCACCCCCTTTTGGGGGGAAAAACCACCCGCCTCCTGGACCAAGGACTTCTAGACCGGGGGAGGTTTGGGGAGGTCTAAAAAGGGCCCCCCAATCTAAATCCCCGTTATTCCTATGTGGGGGGCATAGGTGTGCCTTGAGAAAAAGTTGAGGGCGGGATTAGCCGAAACTAGGGTGGGTGGCTGGGGTTTTTTTAGGCAAAAATAAGTGGGGGGGGACGCCCCCCCCACTAGTGGGGGGGGGAGGTCCAAAATTGGGGGGGGCAATAAAATGAGCTAAAAATGCCAAAAATACAGTACAAAAGGCCTGTTTTCTACATATACTGCTATAACCAAGCATAAAAGTGCACAATTACGTTTTGGCACCAAAATAGACGATTTCCGACCAAAAAATGCCGGCGATGCCGGAAAATTTTTGAAAATTTTGACCAAAAATCCTAAAAATTTGGCAATTTCTGGGCACCTTAGGGTGAGTGGGGGGGGGGGGAAGCCCAAAAAAGTGGGGGGGACGAGGTCGAGTGGGGGGGACCCAAAAAGTGGGGGCCCCCCCCCCCCCCCCCCCCCCCCAGTAAAAAAACCCCAGGCCGGCCTGGTTCAAGCAACTGGAGATAGCTAGAAGGCTGAAATTTTGCATACAAAGGTTATTGGGCATGGGGAATTCACTGGTGGTGTTACTTTGGTGATCCGACCCATGGCTGGCCAGATCTGGTTCAACTGGTTCAAAATTGAACCAGTTCCTGGTTCAACTACTGGAGATAGTTGGAAGGCTGAAATTTTGCATACAAAGGTTATTGGGCATGGGGAATTCACTGGTGGTGTTACTTTGGTGATCCGACCCATGGCTGGCCAGATCTGGTTCAACTGGTTCAAAATTGAACCAGTTCCTGGTTCAAGCTACTGGAGATAGCTGGAAGGCTGAAATTTTGCATACAAAGGTTATTGGGCATGAGGAATTCACTGGTGGTGTAACTTTGGTGATCCGACCCATGGCTGGCCAGATCTGGTTCAACTGGTTCAAAGTTGAACCAGTTCCTGGTTCAAGCTACTGGAGATAGCTAGAAGGCTGAAATTTTGCATACAAAGGTTATTGGGCATGGGGAATTCACTGGTGGTGTTACTTCGCTGATCTAACCCATGGCTGGCAAGATCTGGTTCAACCGGTTCATGGTTCAATCAAGCTACTGGAGATAGCTGAAAGTCTGAAATTTTGCATGCAAAGCTTATTGGACATGGGGAATTCACTGGTGGAATTTGTGATTGCTGCTGCCACAGTTATGGCAGCGTTCCCAAAAACTAGACGGAGGACAAGTAGGAAAAATGCTCCTTGCAGTCGCATGAAAAAGTTAATATGAGCTATGATGGTCAACATTTAAATGTGTCAAGGACAAGATTTAAAATGTTTAATATGAGCCAACATCTAAATAAGTAGAGGACAAGATGTAAACGGCTAATATGAGCCGCTACGTTTCTCTTGGGCTCATATTGACGCGACTAAAATGGCAAACATATATCATGGGGGAGCTCGGAGAGCCCCCCATAATATGAGCTATAAAGGCACTTTTACAGTTTACGGTTGGCATATAAGCATCAGTATTTATAAACGGTAAGATTGGCTTGGGAATATATTGAATTAATGTGATGATTGCGATGATAACTTCAAACATGATTTTTCTCAAGATTTCACAACATGTGTAAGTTCCACATTTTCGTTTCTTCATTAGATCGGACTTCGGTTTCGTTTTGTTGACTTATATATATGGTGGCCTTAAATGTGTACTTGGATGTAGCGGTGGAGAAGAAAACGTTTACGTACAACTTTGCAAAATTAATGTTTATGCGTCGTTATTCATCCAAGCCATTTCAGTGTTGGATTAAAAGTAAGCAAAAGCTAAATGAGCGTCAATATGAAACCAAGAGAAACGTAGCGGCTCATATTAGCCGTTTATATACATCTTGTCCTCCACTTATTTAGATGTTGGCTTATATTAAACATTTTAAATCTTTAAATCGCTAAGAAAGCAAAATATTTCTCTAAACAAAATTTCTCTTACCTTCTTTCCCCCCCAAAATCGGACTTTGGGGTCCTCCCTCTTCGTTTTACTCTTCCTTTATTCGGGGAAATTTGTTTGTGCACGTTTGCAGATATTTTTTATGATATACGTATTTAGTAGTGATGGGCACCGGATATTTTTTCATATCCGGATATCCGCCTATTTTGCGTTAACGGATATCCGGTTATCCGCCTATTCCAAACTTAAGTTCAAGAAAATTTTTCGATTTTGCAGTTAAACTTTAAATTTTTCTGTCAATTTTTCGGTATATATATATATGCTGTGAATTTCTATTATTCAATCAAGACACAACCTTGGTTTCAAAAATATTTTCAGAGAGATTTTTGAAAAATATTTTAAAAATTTTGAAATTTTTGTCAAAAATTTCCTAATTTTTTATTACTTTGTCTGAAATGTACACGGATATCCGGATATATATCCGGATATTTTTCTCAAATCGGATATTATCCGGATATCCAGTGTCCATCACTAATATTTAGGTTATTTTGTGTACATAACAAAATAATGGCAGCGGTTGTGGGCGTTGCAAGAGCTGGCCTGAGAATTCAGAATCCTCTGTCGGCCGCTGTTCGATCCAAGGGAATCCAGTCTGTGGGAAGGAATTGTGCCAGACTCCTGGCCCCTGCTGCCTCTGTTGCTAGTTCGTATTATACGCTAGATTTCTTTTGTTACGTATATATATAATATAATATATAGCCATTGGGGGGAAAACCCACATTTTCGGATTTTGTCTGGAACTTTTTTATTATAAGCGCTAGATGAGAACTTTATAGAGTTCGGGGAAAAACCAACCCGCAAGTGGTGGGAAAAAACCAACCCCCCGTTTGGGCGATGGGGATGAGAGCTAGGAGGCTCAAATTTTACAGCAAGTTGGTAGGGCCCATCCCACCTACCACACAAAATTTGACCTTAATCGGACCACTTTTGAGCATTTTGAAAATTTTGGCATTTTTGACCTTCCAAAAATTCTAAATTTGCCTATTTTTGAAGGTCTGTACAAAATTTTCCATAGCAGTTAGATAATAACTTTTATAGTCAGGGGGGGGGGGTAAAACAACGATTTTTGAAATAAGGTTATTACTAGCTATAGACTGTAGCTAGCCAGACGGTTTACATACCAGCATGTAGGGCTTGGCCTGTACTTTGTATACCACCAGTAAAATCAGCATTCGGTTGTACTTCTAGTAGGCTAGCCTCAATATAGACCATCTTTTTCCCCCACAAGTGGGGGAAAAAGATGGGGGTGGGGAAAAAAGATGATACCAAATTTCGTTCCTTTATCTATCACCATAACCATTAGCGTAGATACGGGGGGGCGGGGGGCGGCCCCCCCTCCCGAAATGGTTGTGCCTCCTGGAAAAATTGGCCAGAAGAAAAAATTTTAAGCTTGCGCGGAGCGCGGGCGTTTAAATTTATTATAAACACAAAGAAATTGTATTAAAATGCCCAAAAATTAGTGCATTTGAACTTCATTGAAAATTTTTCGCGCCTTCGGCGCGACTTCCTTATTAGCATATCTACTATATAAGTAAACCTTTACTAGTTTGCTTTACTTTACTTTACTTTGCCAGCTTTTTAGTTTCATAAACTGCATTACTGCAAACATGATTGTTTTAAATGTTGGATATATACTGGATATGTGCTGCTTTGAACACCATGTTCATAATGGGAGCATCCAGTTTGAGTTTTGGTACGATACTATAAAAGTCGAAAATATATAGCAAATTAAACTACAAAATTTGGTTTGGGAATTGATAGTATACAATGCAAAGAATTCGATGTTTCAATAGCGTTTTAGTGGTGAAATTGAGAAATTTTCTCAACTTCTGGGGGGCTCCGCCCCCCCAGACCCCCTTTTCGGTTTTGGCATGCCGCTTTCGGCTACAATCGATTTAAGCTAAGAACCTCATAGAAATTATATATGTGCTTAGTGTTCATACAATTGTTGAGCAAAAAATAGAAACTTTTACCTACCCCCAGATTTCGGTCCAAACCGCCCCCCCCTGACAATTTTTTGTATCTACGCTACTGACCACAACAGCACATAAATGGAATTTAAAGGCATAAAACGCAATATCTATAGTAAGGGGGGGTGGAAAGCATCACCGGCAAAGTGGGGGAAAAACAACGGCTCACCCTGCTCGACTGGCATAAGATAGAGATAGAAAATCTAGTGCAAATGAAAGGTCAAGTCTTGTACTTTAAGATCATAATACAAATAACAGCTCCTGTCGATTGAGCCTTCGTGTGGCATGGGTCCGAAGTTGACACCCAAAAATTGTCCAAAACCTAAGGATTTTTCAAATTTTCTAAGATTATGCCAACTTACTGGTAATAGTTACAGGAGTCATTTTGTGCATGAAGGGGTTTGTGGATGTGCTCTATAACGTGGGCTAGTCGGATTTTCGCTAGGCCACACGGTTGAGAAATAGTGACCATCTTTTTCCCCCACACTTTTGGCACCAGAGGGGGGGGGGGGGGGGGTGGGAAACAACGGTGTACTTTTTTGCCCGCAGTTTCGTTTTTTGATTTAAGCAAAAATAACGACTAATTGTGTACTCATTTGAACTGTTATACCCCCCAATTGACCTTCCGCTGCCGAAAGGCGCCATATAACCTGCCCCTGTGGAGGAATGCTGGCAAATATTCCCAGGGGCTAATCATGCGGATAACAAGAAAATTAGGGTCCATAAGCAATATTTTTGTGATATTATAAACTGGACATTCCAGAGAGTTTCACAAGTGCATAAGTATTATGTAGGTATAAAATACATATGGGTATAAAGGCGTCTGCGCGGCCCTCTCGAGACCGTGTTGGCCTGGTGCCAGCTAATTAGAGGTTCGGGAGGGATAAAAATGTTACCATCGTAAAGTACTCGAGTAGTACTACAAGTACCACCATTGTACTTTTGGTTAAAATTCGGAACTTTGAAATTTTGCACTAGGCGAGAGTTACCGTGCGGTTGTTTTTTTCTCGGTTAATAACGCTTATTGCAAGTGCATTTTCTAGCGAAGTGTTGGAACGATGTGGGCATTTTGGTCCAATGCTACTATGCTATGTTGGTAGACAGTATCCTCCCATGCTACCAAACGAAGGTCATTTTGGCACTCGGCCAACTTTGTCTCTGTGCCAAGGCCCCAAAGTCGGACTTTCGCTATTTTGGCACTTCGGTTCAAATCAACTTTTTTCGCAGGCTAGCAGCTAGATCGGTTTGGTTTATTTTATTTGAATATTTCGGACTATGCGCACAAAGTAACGAGGGGGATTTTTTAATTTCGCTCTGCAGCTTTCAGGAGATGGGTTCAAACTTTGCTTTTTTTGGCCTGTTTTGGCGAAAAGTTTCTAAGTCTCACTTTTACTAGAAATGGCCTAAAAGTCACTAAAAATGGCGTTTTTCGGCCTTGGGGTGGTGCCCATATATAGTAAATCGAGGTCGCTGAAAACGATGAGCATACTGCCGTTACCGCCCGAAGTGACCACTGGTCAGCATGGCTCCCGTGGTTCCTCGCCCAGGCTCAAATTTGGGAAAACTCACTATAAACAGCGTTTTTCGGCGTTTTGGTTGGAGGCATATACCGTCAACCGGGGCTACTTTGTCTTCGGGGGTAACTTTGCCCGGCTTCGGAAAGGAAATTAGCGAAAATTCTACTGACTGCTCCTTGTATCGTATTAGAATAAGTTCTTTTGCACTGTACAGGGTGAGACGTTCTCTTTCCGCTGCAGCAAATTTCATGTACAACGCACTTAGTACGGATGCACATGGAGTAATTTAGTACGACAGTTACAAAGTTTCGAAAAAATGCCGAATTTTAGCTGTTTGGGGAATTCACCTAAAACCCACCCCCCTTAACAAACTATAGTAAGTACCAAATTAAAGCTTAAAGCCTGAGCTATCTTATGAACCTATCTCTCGATTGATAAAGTTTGAAAATAAATACGTATTTAACCCCGGTGGGCAGAGTAACCCCGCAATTTTTCAACATGGAGCCACTTTGCCCAATTAAAATGATTGCAGAATTAAAGCATATTGGACACCTTAACTGAGATAAACATGCATAATATTTTTCTCAAAAGTTTTTTCTGTGTAAAACTATTCCATCGGTGATGAAATTGACTTAAATTTGACCAAGTCATCCAATTTTCACATTTTTGTAAATGGTTTGGCTGGCATAAATTAAATTGAATCCAATGAAAAGAAAGGAAAACAAAATATTCAAGCTTTCACTGGTTAGTCATCTAAAATTCGATCCGAGTTTAAAATCAACACAATAGGATTTTTCTGCATCCAATAAATAAGACTAGCACTTTGCTACGTAATGGATTTCATGGTGAGAAAACTTTCTTTCAATCTTGTATATAATCATTCAAAGCAATTTCTTTCGACGATAGGTTAGTTTATAAGAATGCTCCGGATTTCATCGCGTCCGTAATTAACAGCAGACAGACATCAATATATACTGAACGCAACGACCATTTTACAAAATCTATATATATAAACTTATTGTGTTTATCTATGTATACTGGCATTTTTTTAGTGGGGTGGGGTGGGTCCCTACTTTTCGGTTCCCCCTCCACTTTTCGGAGCCCCCCCCACTTTTCGGCAAGCCCCCACCCACTTTTTTGGGGGTCGCCCAAAAGTGTCAAAAAATAAGGTTTTTGGGGTCAAATTTTCAAAAATTTTTTCAATTTTTAGCTAATTTATGGACTTATAAGCTCATTTTAAGCTTAAAAACAGCGATTTTTTGCGTTTTTACCTTAAAAATGCTAATTTTTCGCTAAAAATTTCGGTATATTTTACTTTTGGCTCGCCCCCCCCCCCACTTTTCGGAAGCCCCCCCCCCACTTCCCCCCCCCTAGGGGGGGGGGCGAAGCCCCCCCCCCACTTTCAAAACCCTAAAAAAATGCCAGGTATATACATAGAAAAAGCTTGAACTTCGTCCGACGTTTTCTAGAAAATTTGCAATTGGTCTAAAAAGTAATGTATATGTAATATGTATGATATTTTGAGGAATTGTCGCGATTCTTCAAAATACACAGAATTAAGTAGATATTTCTAATTATAATTATAGACTTAGATAATATATATTGCTTCAATATTCGGTACTCTGTGCATAACTGTAAAAGCTAACTATGTTTGTTCGGCCCATTATCCTTTATAGGGCTATTGCTGTTGGAACAACAAATTGTTGCACTACAATAAAGGCTGATCAGGCCTCCTATAACCCAAACAAGTGTCCAGAACATCATTCTTGTCTGAAATTTCAAAACAGTGCTTCGCTGAACTCGGCAACGAACGCTCACTCATTTAGCTTAAATAGCTTACCTAGCATATGAATTAGCTTTTAAGACACCCGACTGAAAATCTACATTACAACTTTTAAACAAAATTTTACATAAGATACACGTTAACCAAGAACATGTAAATAACGTGTGCAAAGTAGCCCCGTATGAAAAATTTGGGGCTACTATGCCCAGCTAGTCGACCGGAACGCTAAAAAATGCCTGGTAATTTCGTAAATGTTGACTTATTGACTTGAAATTTGAATGAGAGGAAAGCTCTTTTAATTCTGCGTTATGTAGCAAAGCTTCTTGCAGATAGCCAGTACAGATTGATTGGTGGCAACGTTGAAAGTTCGGAAATCAGCAACGGTCGTGGTGGTTGGAACTGATTTTTAGACTCGTTGCCCAGAAATACTGATCTTCACCTATTGTTTTAGGCATATTCTTAAATCTCTAGGTTACACCCGCTTTTTGCCAAAGATTTCAAGGTTTTATCCATTGCTGGTAGCCAGAACGTTAAGTTAGAAGTTGCTGAATAAGGGTAAAAACTGGATGTTACCTGGTATTACGCAAGCTATGCGAAGGAGGTAGCAACTAGCCGTTGAGACTGTGGCGATATGAAAGCGGAGATCTTGCTGAATATTTAGCAGCTGAAATTTCGCGAATATGCTTATTGAGTAGCTCTGTAGGTTAAATTGGGCAATGTAGCCCCACCCCCCGGGCAAAGTAACCCCAAACCGGTTTAACCTTGCCCAGAGAGGTTTTTCAATATATGCTCGCAAGCTGAAAAATTTAATGACATACTGTTGTGTGGGCAAAGTAGCCCCACATGCAGGGGCGTATTCAGGGGGTGGTCCAGGGGGTCCGGACCCACCCCTTTTCGGAAGATTTTTTAAATTTCCGGCTATTTTTGGCCCAAATTTGGTCATTTTTGTCAAAAAATTAGGTCCGGACCACCCCCTTTTCGGGTTGGACCCCCTCCTTTTCAAAATCCTGGATACGCCCCTGCCCACATGCCACTCACCCTATGCAAAAGAGTTTAGGTCTTTATCACTTATAATGAATTCTCAGTGAACAGTCAAAGTTTGAAACCGGGCGAAGTAGCCCCGGTTGACGGTACCTATAGTAAACCGACTACGCTCGTTTCAATGGGCATATTGCCGACGCCGGTGGGAGTGACCAGTGGTCACAACGGCCTATGGTGTCCACTGACCAGTGGTCAAATCCCTAAAACAGCGTTTTTCATTATCTTGATTGGGGCATACGCATATAGTAAATCAACTACGATCGTTTCAATGGGCATATTACCGAAACCGATGGAAGTGACCGGTGGTGTGTCTGGTGGGGGGGTAACAAATGAAAGTATGCAAACGTGGTCAAGTTTGGTATCACTTTCACTTTTCTGCCCTACCTGTGGCACTGTTCAAGCTCCTTATATCAATTAACTCAGTGTTAGAAAGGGACCTTTCTGGGCTTATTCTAGTGGGGGGCCCCCCATAAACACCCTTCCCTCCAAAAATCGTCCCCCTCAAAATCGCCCCCCTCCCAAAAAGTGGGTGCCCCTTTGGTACCAACTTTTGCCCTGAAAAAATCGCTCAGAAGGCCAAATTTTCAAAAATTTTCCGGCTTTGCCGGAGATTTTTAGTCGATTTTTGCCTATTTAAGCGCTATTTTTGCACTAAAATCGAACTTTTTTGGCGATTACTATAAAAATAGCGCTTTTTTTTGCATGTTTTTAGAAAAATTTTGAAAAATTTTCGCCCCCCCCCCCCAAGAATGACTCGCCCCCCGAGGGCCCCCCCACAGAGCCCCCTCCCCAAGAAAAAATCCCTAGAATAAGCCCAGCCCTTTAAAATGACAGAAGGACAAGTAATAAAAATGCTCCTCTGGAGCATGAGAAAGTAATATGGGTGATGGTGAGGTTGGAAAATCAAGGGAGGACTAGTCTTAAAAATGGTTAATATGGGGGCTAGGTTCAAAAACAGAAGAGGACTAGGTTGTGAGCGAATTAATATGGGCACAGCTTTGCCGAACAACCCATATTCGCGGACTTTCACTCTTCGCTTTATTGATTGTCGCATACAGAGCGAACTAAGTCAACTGTCAAGTCTAGTAAAAAAATTAATTTAAACGTTCAAAAAATTGGTGAAGATGTTGTTTGCGTAGTCGGTTAGACTAGATAGGTTATACGTATACGTAAATTAACATTATTTCGTTGTGTTGGACTACTGCAAGCAACGAGAAAAGACCTAAGGATATGATACCAAGGTTATTGGTTCAATCCGGGAGGAAACAGAACATCGTCGGAATCATTCGTTCATTTATTCTTGATATACATATAAATTTCCGTAGAAATGGAAAATGCACAGTAACTGTCAAGAGATTCTTAATAGAAAAATTTGTCTTCGTCAAAGCTCGAATCTCAGAGTTGTAAATTAGTTGTGCACTATAAGTATATAAATCGAAACATTGGTACGTATGCATGTATACATAATTTCGATATCCGCGAATATGGGTTGTTCGGCGAAGCTGTGCCCATATTAATTCGCTCACAACCTACGTAGTCCTCTTCTGTTTTTGAACCTAGCCCCCATATTAACCATTTTTAAGACTAGTCCTCCCTTGATTTTGCAACCTCACCATCACCCATATTATATACTTTCTCATGCTCCAGAGGAGCATTTTTATTACTTGTGCATAAGACTACACCCGAAATGGATGACCCCTGAACACTTTTGTGCGATTTTTGCCACCCATCATAAATAAAACAATCAATTTCTTGCGGGTTAATATTGCAAAATGGTATATTTTATCATTGCAAGTTAACACAACAAGCGATTACATTATAAATTATATATAGTCAGACCCGGGAAAAAACACCCCCAAATAAGGGTAAAAAAACGGGGCCGCCCTGGAAGCCTGGTATACCCGGCGAGTCCCACTAATGTGTGATAATAGCGCCACCCTAGATGACCTCAAACTATAAGTATGAGACCCCTGGACCAAATAGAAAGTTTTCAGTGTAATTTCAAAGTTGACCTCCCAAAACCACCGCCAAAAGCTAAGGGTCATATCGGAATTTCTAAACTTCTCTTGCTAGCGTGGAGAGACCCCGGGCTCCAATACTGGTTTGTATTGGCCCCAAGTATTAACACACAAGGCACCATATCCCCTACTGCATTGGGGCTCCACCAGCTGACCATTTTTTACCCCCAAAATTTCGCCACTTTTCGGGTAAAAAAAATGGTCAGAACCCAGCAAAAAATTTTTTCTGAAGCAGTATGGGGGTTTTAATGCGTTTAGATCGCTTAAAAAGCATCGATTAAGCCTAAAAACGTTTTAAATTAGTCAAAACCGACCATTTTTGAATATTTTTCAAAAATGGCTATTTTGCTTATGAAACCTGATTGGTTGATGCTGCACAATTTTTGAACTTTTCAAATCGATAAAAATTGTTACCAATTCATTATAACTTTGGTTTTTTTGGCTAAATATACTAAATTTGATGCGCTCTTTCATCTGGAAGCATCAAATCTACTCTAGCGCCAATATTTTGGGGTGATTTTTTTACCACAAACCATTTTTTACCATTTTGTCGGGTAAAAAAATCACCGATTTTTTTATTAATCTGAGAATCTGTGGTGCTAGGAAAGATTTTAATACCTGAATCGATAGAGGGCAGTGCCGGGCACTTACATGCAAAACCGCTTCCAGATTGGCCAACATTTGCGAAAGTTAGAGGCTTAAGTCGAAAACCCTTTTTTTATCCCGGGTCTGACTATACCGGAAAAAATAAGATTTTGTCGACCAAAAATCTTAATTTCCTAGCAATGTTGGCCCATTACTAAGTTTGGCTTATGCTGGATAATATTAAGCCTGGCTGCCGGCAACGAGTTTTTAGAAGTAGATATTGCGTTTTATGCCTTTAAATGCCATTTATCTGCTGTTATGGTGGTAAAGGAGCGAAATTTGGTGCCATCTTTTTTCCCCACCCCCATCTTTTTTACCACACTTGTGGGGGGAAAAGATGGTCTGTATTGAGGCTAGCCTACTAGAAGTACAACCAAATGCTGATTTTACTGGTGGTATAGAAAGTACAGGCCAAGCCCCACATGGTATATAAAGCGCCTGGCTAGCTACAGTCTGTAGCGAGTAATAACCTTATTTCGAAAATCGTTGGTCCCCCCCCCCTGACTATACTTCTAAAAACTCGTTGCCGGCAGCCAGGCTTCGCATTATTCATCAGGTATATAAGCCAAACTTAGTAATGGGCCAACATTGCAAGGAAATTAAGATTTTTGGCCTATTCAATGTTATTTTCTCTTGTAATTTATAGTTTAATCGTCTTCTTTCTTAACTTGCAATGATAAAATACGTATGTACACCTTTTGCAATATTAACCCTCAAGAAATTGAGTGCTTTACTTATGAGGGGTGGAAAAATCGCACAAAAGTGCTCAGGGGTCATCCATTTCAGGTGTAATCTTTTGCAAATGCGCACTTATGAAACTGTCTAGAATGCCCACATTTCATAATATCGCAAAACTGTTGTTTATGGACCCTAATTTTCTTGTTATCCGCATGGTTTGCCTCCCTAGGAATATTTGCCATGATGCTCCCACAGGGACAGGCAATATGGCGTTTTTCGGCAACGGAAGGTCTACTGAGGGATATAACAGTTTAAATGAGTAAACAATAAGTTAATAACTATATAACTATTACCAGTAAGTTGGCACAATCTTAGAAAATTTGAAAAATCCTTAGGTTTTTGGTAATTTTTGGGTGTCAGCTTCGGACCCATGCCACACGAACGCTCAATCGACAGGAACGGTAATTTGTATTATGATGTTAAAGTACAAGACTCGAACTTTCATTTGCACTAGATTTTGTATCTCTATCATGTGCCAGTCGAGCAGGGTGAGCCGTTGTTGCTTTTTCCCCCTCTGACTATAATAGTTTCTATGAGAACAACATGTGCTCTTTCCAAAAATGTCGGTCTCGCCTTCCTGCGGCGCTTGGCAAGCTGCCAGCAGATTTTTTACAAAATGGGGAAAAAACCAAGGGTGGGAAAAACCCAATTTTTGCTATTGCTGCCAAACTCCCAAAAATGGTTCTTAGTTGCTCAAAAGTCGTCCACATAGCAAGTTTAATGCGTTCTTTCACATGAACAGCTCAAAATTGCATTTGGACTTGGCAATTTTGTGCTAGCCGGTAAAAACCTCATTTCGGCGGATCGGCTGTTTGGC
Organism: Trissonchulus latispiculum; assembly: GCA_030248195.1. NCBI lineage: Eukaryota > Metazoa > Nematoda > Enoplea > Enoplida > Ironidae > Trissonchulus > Trissonchulus latispiculum. The sequence continues at coordinate 602 of JASAND010005868.1, read as the reverse complement.
TCAGCTAAAGGGGTCAAAAAGCACTCTGGGACAAGGAGATACGCGAAAAAACACTGAAACAACATTTATTTTAATTTATTTCATCGAATTTCGAAAGATTAACAAATTTTTGCATTTTAACATAGAAACTGGCAAATTTGATGAAACCTAGCCAGTTGATGCTGCAAATATTGTTGTTTGATTTTCTCACTTATTATACGTGTAAACAGGTATCGCTTGGGTCCTTAGGCTACGCAAGCGACAACTGTTTCGAGGAGAGCGTGTTTCGTTGGTTAAACGGCCGGTGAGGATCTGTGGCGGGTAGGGATCGACCGGAATTCCGGTTCCGGTACTTTTTGGTTCCGGGTCCGGTTCCGGTTTTTGAAAACGTACCGGAACCGGAACCAATTTTAGCTTATGATCAAAAGCAAAATTTTATTAAAATTTTCAAAAATTTTATCAAGCTTCTTTAAAACTTTTTGAAAAACTGCGATTCTCATATTATAGGGGGGCGCGATAGCGCTCCCCCTATAATATGGGTGTAAAAGGCTCAGCGCGGCCCTTAGAGACCCGTTCGAGCACCGTGCCAATAACCAAATACTCAGCCAAACTAGACAAATTTG
>JASAND010005866.1:0-36192 GCA_030248195.1 Trissonchulus latispiculum | reverse complement strand
GCTTTGTTGGCAGCCTTCAAGCTGTTGCTGTTATCAGTATCTAGCACATGTTTGCTTACGCGCTGACCCTATGCTATTCTATACGAGGTACAAAATATCTGCTCAGTCAGACGAAAATAACTCCGTTTGTGGCCACTTTAGGCAAACACTGAGCTGTTCAATTTACTTGATTGCGTGAGAAAGGAAAGGATTCTTAGAATGCAAATGGTCCGTTAAATAGAAAGCGTGTGACTTGCTTACGCGTCATATGCTATTCGAATGCGATTTAAAAGAGTAAGCCCTGAAAGGTGCACTATTCCTTCGTATTCCTGCATTAGTTATCGGGGAAAGCTACCTCACTTTCAAGATCTATTATATGCTTGAAGCTCCAGCCTTGCTTTAATATTTCATTTGACTTCTCTTTAACTTATTGCTTCTGTTTCGAACAGTTAGCCTATCATTTTTAACAACTAATATCCTAATATCATACAAAGCTTTTCTAATTTCTAAGCATGCCAAATCGTTTATCTTCAGTAAAGACATAGCAAGTAGCATAGCACAAACAAGTGTCTAAGTGTATTATCTTGCTTCAGTAAGATATCGTATCCACGTACGTATTGAAGCTCAAGTGGGCAAACAACACCATTGTTTTGATGTCAACCGCTTCTGCCGCTTGTCACATTTGTGCCCAGCTTTGAATCTAAGGATTATTCCAACAATCAAATAAAATCGGTGTGAGGAGGCCTGTGCTTGTTATACCATTAACAGGCTGAACTTACTATGTCCTGCACTACCTAGTACGAAGAGTACAGAATGATAAGAGTATGCCACTAGGCAAGCTCTATGTTATCAGAGCAAAAACTATGCTCTGTTCACTAACGGCTCATCCCCCTTCTTCAAATTGGATTAGACCCATCATTTCGAAGAATTTCGTGCGGTATGTTTGGGTTCTAAAGCTCTAAACGGACACAAAATAAAACGTAGTGCATTTGTTTTCGAGCTTAAAGCACTCAACAATTTGCAGTTGCTTCAATTACAGACAGGAGATCAAGGCGCAAAAAAGTTTTGTTGGTCAAATATTTTCTAAACCTAATTGGCATAATGTCACATAAGTTAGTCAGAAGCTAGCCAACTACAAGATAGGACTTCTGATAGGAAAAGTTACTCACGACGGAATAGACGGACTTCACCCATTCTCTTGCATACCGCTTTTCCCGCTGGAATAAAAATATTAAATAATCATGCAGTAGAAACGTTCTAGGTTTTGCTAAATTAAATGGATTTCATTGATCTGTGCGAAGTTACGTACAGCTTATAAATATTTGCATAAACAGAAAAAAGTTCATTTGTGCTGGGAGATATAAACAGATAGGGATATAAAAAGATATAGAGATATAAATATAAAGAGATATAGATATATCAAAACGTTAAAGAGTTAAAGTAAGCAGGTACGTGCTTTTCTTGACTTTACAAGAATTATATATGTCACGTCTCAAACCCGAAATCGCACCAAACTAATTCTGTGAGGTTCATGCCTCACAAAACCCGTTCTGTGATGCAATTTATCACAAAATTAGTTCTGCGAGGTCACTTTCCTCACAAAACCCGAAATGATTGCAAACTCAATACTATATTGTTATTTAATAAAGCTTTGTTGATGTGTTATAATTCTATGACTTCCTCATTTTCAATGAAACTATATCAAGGATAATCGATATCAAGGATAATCAAGGATAATAAATAAAATTTTATTTAAATTTTTATATAAATTTTGACTGAATGTCAAGTAAGTGTACAAGTATAGTCAAACGCTTGAAATAATATTTTTTAAATTAATTAACTAAACTTAGTTGGGAAAATGAACTTTTAGAACTTCGAATTTTAAAAATGGTGAACTTAAAAGTGTTTACACATTTTCATGCCGGTTACTCTACTGAATCAATCACTGGCTGGGTATCTGTCGACACCCGACTGCCCTTAGTTTTCTAGTTTACTTTAAGTACATAGTATGGAAGCAAACCTCGACCGTTTCAAACCGTAATGGGCAAGACAAATGAAAGAACAAACGAAACTGAGATTGTCACTACAACACCTCCGACCCGAAAATTTCGGGCCTGAGGAAGGGGATCGAACCCCAACCTTTAGCTGTCTAGGCCACGCTCTACCGATTGAGCCACCCAGGCACAATTGGACCAAGCTTAAGTTGGATTTCGTTCCCAAACTGTAGTGACATTAGAGAAGACGCTTTCGCACCGCCTTTGGCTGCCTGCTTTAAATAAAATTTTGTTTGTTATCCTTGATATATCGAAAGCTTAGTATTTCAGTTTTTATAACTAAAGTAGTGATTTGCAATTTTTGAACCAGTAAAAACATTCTTTTAAGAATTTGAATTGATGGAAAGTTGTTGTTGAAAAGTTTCATTGAAAATCAGGAAGTCATAAGAATTATAACACATCAATAAAGTTATAAATAGCAATATAGTATTGAGTTTGCTCTCATTTCGGGGTTTGTGAGGAAAGTGACCTCACAGAACTAGTTTTGTGAGAAATGGCTTCGCAGAACGGATTTTGTGAGGCATGAACCTCACAGAGCTAGTTTTGTGAGACAAGGCTTCACAGAACGGGCTTTGTGAGGTTTGAGCCTCACAAAACTAGTTTTATACGATTTCGGGTTTGCGACGTGACATATATACATGTAACATAAGTATATATATAGTTATAGTATAATAAACAGTATTTTAGAAGAGTGAAAAGCTATACTTGGTTATACTTGGTTCAAATCATTGCAAATACTCTTAAAAATGTTGGGTTAGAGGCAATTCTGGCAGCGATTCTGTTTATACGTCTCTAAGGTGGGCAATATATGATTTCAAAAGAGCATACAACAAAAAGTCATAGATTCCAAAGCTGATCTATTGTGTTAAATAGTTTTGAATCTATGCATCCTATTTCCTTGTGAAGCAAATTAAAACGATATTGTTTCGTTCCTACACAGCGTTGGATTTTTGAATTGCCAGAAAAGCAATTGTGCTGTATTGTCGCTAGCTTCTAATGGACTGTTACTAACTGGACCAAGGCTCTCAGGTTTGTCAAATTTCCATAGGCTTTCCTTAAGTGAATAAAAATAGTTCCTAATGTTGTTCCAACAAAATGTTATAGATTGCAAAACTGATCTATTGTGTTTAATAGTTTTGAATAAATACATCCTATTTCCTTGTGAAGCAGACTAAAATACTATTGTTTAGTTCCTACACAGCACTGCATTTTCGAATGGCTAGAAAAGCAATTGTGCTTTATTATCTCAAGTTGTCAATGGACTGTTACTAACTGTAATAAGGCTCTCAAATTGGTCAATTTTCTCGAAGCTTTTCTTAAGTGAATAAAATTAGTTACTAATTGCTGCTTTTTCGAAAAAACTAGTCATAGTTTTCTAGTTATCAACCACTGAGCTATACTTGACCAGTCGCGGGACATTAGAAAAGTGCGCGAAAAACGAAAACAAACTGTTCCATGCCTCAGCCTAGTATGCCTGTAAGATCGAATCAATAGGCTTTAGTCCTGCTAGCTAATTTTAAATTCTGCCATTTTATCACAATACTTGGCTCTCTCCTTAGCGAAAAACAAGAAGCTCCTATAGCTTGGTCAGGCAGAAGTTCGTGATTGCAGGAAACCCAATTAGCTTGTTTGTTTAAGTTCTGGCTTGTTTTCACGCTTTGCGTTTTTGGTTTGTGGTTATTTTAGTACCCTAAGCAAACTCTGTGATTAAAACAATAGCATGCTAATTAACGTTTGAGAGAGTTTTAATGTCAGTGCCTATTTGGTAATATATTATTCAACCTGTAACAAATCTTAATTACGTATTTAGTACAGACAGACAGTCAGTAAGACAGACGTATAAAATGACAAAGCAGATAGCGAACAGAAAAAAGACAGAAAAGGGTCACTAACATAGCTCTTAATAAAATTGTGCCACGTTATCCTGTGGTTCACTAAGTGTGGTTCCCTATTGTGGTCCCCTAGTAATAGAAAATATCATGTGCATAACCCTTGAACTTCGTAACTGATGTATCTCAAGTGTGGTTCCAGTTCTACACAGTGATCACCCGAGCGTGGTCCCATCCTACAATTAACCATTAACACAAACATTCACAAAATCTAGTCTAGTCATCTAGATACAATTGTTGTAAGATAAACCCTATCAGAAAGCTGTTTTACCCAATATATTGATAAATATTTTGCTTAGTAAATATTTTATAAATTCAAACTACATAGTATATACGCTTGTGATTTCTACATAACGCATATATACTATAATGATATTAAAACTTATGCTATGTTACAGGAAGTAAAAGAAATTGATGAATAATTAAATCATTAGTTTCATTACACTACTTTGTACAGTTGAAGATTTAACAAACTTCCATTTCATTCATCAATTTAGAGTGATTAGGGTTTGTAAGTTTGTTAAAGTTTAACACAAAAAATGTTTACTTCAGTTTTTGAAAATTTAAAGTTACAAACTCCGAACAAGGTTAAACATCAACATCAAAGAACAAATAATGCCATCGTGATGAATTTCTTGTAATTAGTAGTTTATCTGAGAACATTTCAGTGAATACCAATAGCAACAATATTCTAATTCCAAAATAGTAAAAAGTGTTTTTCATCAAACTATGATTTGATTCACCAAAACAAAGTCTAACATTAAAATACACCAAATTTCTAGGACATGTCATCAAAATAGACAACGTTTACTCTTACAAATAATGTGAAGGTGTAAATGAGACAATTCCATATGAAACAGAAACTCTACGTTTTAATGTAGGAATGAAGAATTATCCTTTAAAATTGGCGCGAAAGCGTCTTCTAAAATGTCACTACAGTTTGGGAACGAATTCCAACTTAAGCTTGGTTCGATTGTGCCCGGGTGGCTCAATCGGTAGAGCGTTGGCCTAGACAGCCAAAGGTTGTGGGTTCGATCCCCACCTCGGGCCCGAATTTTTCGGGTCGGAGGTGCTGTAGTGACAATCTTAGTTTCGTTTGTTCTTTCATTGTTCCCAAAAAATTCTTAGTTAGGTTTTTATGCTACCTAATTCCAATAGTTTAAATTTTGAGACCTATAAATACCTAGGTGTTTGGAATTGAAGCATGTTGCATTTTGAACTGTGAAACATGTTCAACTCTACAAATCGCTATTCAACGTTATCTGTTGAGAGGTTACAATATTCCAGACTATTATACACAGTTGGCATCTGGTTTATACCTAGCTAACCATTATCCCTTTCATTACGGATCTCTGGCAGGTCAGAATCCGCTTATGCTACATGGGCCGCACAATTTTTTGTTTTCACCCAAATGAGTGCAGTTCAGCGATAGCGGAGGCATTCCTGAGTCCAAAGAGCGAAATGGTTCAAAATGATCCACTAACCCATCCATATTCTGGACCAGTTTTTATGGGCTTGGGAACACAGATAGATCCACGTCCTAAGAAACAAACAGATGAAGCTCACGCAGAGCACCAATTTGTGGGATCTGTCAGTGTTGGACCAGGAGAACCCTCAACAGTGTAGACAGACTGCAGATTGGAACTCGGGGAATACTGTTTTGATGAGCTCGAACAAAACAATTCTGGACTCATCATCGATGAACACAGTTCCTACTGTAGTTCCAATGAAAAGGTAAGCATCATTGTGTGCTCTTTTTGTTTTACAAAACGTCTGATATGCAAATGCAAATTAGCACATAATGTACAACCGACTCCACAAATAACGGATTAAATGGCTGTATATGCTAATTTAGCAGTTTTGGTCAGAAAGACAACACCCAAATTTAGTCGTCGAAATCATTCCAAAGCTTTATGCTGGGATGCCCAGTTGCATCAAAACATAGAATCGGCTATCTATGCGGGAATCAAAAGTTTCGATCTGACGGAGTGGTTATCATTTAAACATTATCCTCTTATTTTCGATTGATTTCCAATATGGATGAGATTAATTGGATTAATAACACGCTGAAAAGACTTTGTTTTGAACTACGGAAATCAAATGTTGCAAGAAACAGTTTGAAGTGTGGAAATTAAACTTATCTAAGGCGTGATTTTTAAAACGAAATTTTTAAAACTTAACGAAGCAAAACCCTAAATCTTATCTTGTCTGAGACTGAGACATGTGTTTAAGGTTCAGTAAAGATTTTTCCAGTATTTTTGAATAGTGTTAAAATTAATTTTGTAGCATTCGTCGATTTAAAATTTCCTATAATTTAGTGTATGCGTTAATTTGTAAATATTTAAATTTACACTTACATAGATTTACATATATACATATTATTTTCAGACCTGTTGCGACAACTTACACTACTTACCCGAATGGGTAAACGCCTGCATAGAGCTACAAGATGCGTTTCGCGAAATTACGCAACAGTTTGCCAACACTGTCATGAACAATTATGGGCAGAGCAGCTTCAATATCATTTCATGCACAAATTCGACAGTGGACTGGAAAAACGTAAAACTTTTCCTGAGTATTCAAGAGTAGTCGCATATTCAAACTAATTTCCTAACATAAAAAGTCGTTAATATGGATATCGAATTAACTGAATTTGAAAAGAAACAAAAAATTCTATGACAAATAGTTATGTGATGATTTTTAACATAACGTGCGTTTAAGGTCAAACAAGCCACCAGTGAAAATAAAATGATTTAACAAACTTGCTGAATTTGAAAGCTGAATCTGAAAACCGTCTTTCGATCCTGCGAAAAGCAAGGCACAGGTGGAAGGCTACAGAAGAATTCTTTTTATTCGGTAGATTCAGAAATTCAGGTGACAAGTTTTGCAGTCAGTAGGTTCCCTCATAGGTCTGTATACATTGGGGAAATTGGATTCAAAGCTTATGACAAGTCTTACGCATTCTATTTGCCAACATTATTAGGAACAGTGGGTGCAAGTAACCGGCACTGCCACTAATGTTTGTGCCATGCGCATGCATGCATGCAAAAATGCAAACAGGCACGCATGCAAGAATCTGAACAGACAAACGTATCAGGAGTATGTGTTCTATTTAGAAATCTACAAAATTCTTATCAGTTTTATCCAATTTTCAACATTTATACCAGTGTGGACAATTTTTGACAATTATAGACAATTTGATACGTGGTAGTAAATTTTAAAACAAATTTTAGTAAAATCGGTGAGCAAGCTCGGTATATCACAGCCCTATATACACGCAGCAGAAAATTTTTAAGAAAAATGAAAAACCAACATTTAATGATTGTGGAAGATTTGAATAGCTTAGAAACTAATAACCACTTTGAATCCAGCAAAAATTTAATCGCGGTTAAGATCTGAAAATAAGTTGTATGATTGCATAAATTGCACTAGTTTTTGGCTGCAATGCGGAAAAATCCCACCGTCCCATATGGGAAGAGATTTGAATCTCAACCTATCCCATCCCCGTCAACAGTGACTGATAGACCCGTGCCTTTTTCGGAATTCACGCTGACATGGCGAACACAAAGAACCGCTTTATCTATTATGGCTGGTTTGTATCATTCCCAGCTCTGACAAAATTTCGAATCTACGCCACTATTGGCTTTCTCGCTGTATCCATTTTCCCTGTACTACCCAGAACCCATTCCCATTAAGACCATTTTTATTCCATAGGGTTTACAAATGACAAATAATTGTCAGAAAGAAATCCTCTATATGCCAAAAGGAATGACCTAACTGTTTTTCCTAAAAACTGACAAAATTTGGCTAATTTGCAAATTATTTGATAAATAAGGCACCCTTGACAAAGCAGGGAAAATATTGGAATGGGAATAGTTAACGTGCTGAACTTATTATGACAATTCTTACTGATAATTCTTCATTGCGAATAGGCAGATGGTTTGCTTATTTGCCTAGAATTAGAAAGCAACCAGATTCTGCTTGCGTAATACAACACTTCTGGAAGGAATGCAATGTGTTTGGGAAACTAATTTTAATTTTACTGTCTCAATTTGCATCAAAAAGCAGGTGAAAAATTTTGAAGAAAGTTTCCTTTGCCTTTGTACGTAATAACAAACATCGCTTGTTGATGGAAAAATGAATGGCTTAACCAATATTTAAGGAACAGAACTTGAAGTAGAAGCTACGAAATTGGAAAATATCAAGCAGACTATATAGGAGACTCTAGCAACTTGAATCAGCCATGCCTCCAACTTTATTTACATTTTTAATTTATTACATTTCGCATTTCACATTCCCTCATTATATGTATGACCATGCTTATCAAGTTAACCAAACACTTAAAAAACTCCAGCAGAAAAATTACAAGAATTCTTGTAATTTTCTACAAAGTGCTCCTGTGCGATCAGTCACTAGCGGAGCTTCTTGTATTTTCCACAAAAGTAACTGTTGTGTACTCTCGTATAATAAACGTTCCAAGAGTTTTCTATGGAAAATACAAAGGAAAACTCTAGCCTTTTACATAAGTTTTCTGTAGAAAATAAGAATTTGCTATAATTTTGTATTCACATAGGTTGCAGCTGTGATCACGAACTGCAGTATCTTGGAAGTAGAAATTTTCTCTAGACTTTTAAAAATTTTAAAAAATTTTTATTTTGAAGTGTAAACAGTGAAAAATCGTCAACGTCCAACGTTTTTTGTGAATGAAAAGTAGGGTCGTCGAAAAGAATTGTAAACTGCTCTATTTCAAAAGCCAAAATAAAAAGTCCAATTCCAAGGTTCCATAGTATTTAAATAGGCGGTTCCGATGATACCAATTGTTTTGTTGTTACTCTTACCAGTTTCGATAGTTTTTGGTGCAAAAATATGAATTTTTAGTAAAGTTTTAAAGAGTGCGATTTTTCGAAAACTTGGGTAAATTACGACATCAGGATAGTCCAAAAGTGCCTCGTTTGCATTTCAACTTGTGTATTCATGCCTTTGGATTTATTTGTAGCATAAATTATGCTGACAGCTATGTTCAGTACTACTCAGCTCGCGAATCAGGACCCTCAGACCCCGAATTTCACAACACGGCGATTTTTCAAATTTTTCAAAAGATGCATATTATGCATCAATCGAAAGCTCTCAGTGTAGGGATTATTTCATCTCATACATATAACTATGGTTCGGAAAAATTTTTCCATTTTAACTTTACCACTGTTAAAAGTTTAAAGACATCAGTGGTGCCAGTGGGCCCGTTGCCCTAAAAACCCGTTAACAAAGCCGAATTAGGAAATGTCGAATTCGGTGATTGTTTGCCTGAAGCCAACAGATGCTGAAGCTCTAGTCTGCCATGTCACATGATATCCGAAGTCACAAATCATGGAATATGGAAAGCTGCTTGAAGAAAAATTAAAAAATTTTCAATGTATTAATTGTATCAGGTTATTATGTATTTGTAATGTATAAAAATCTGTATTACCTAGGTATGTTATAGGATTGTCGCAAACCAAGTTTAGCTTAGTAAGAGAGAACGCAAAAGGAAACCAGACTCAGTAGACATGAGTGTATAGCATCCACAGGTGTTAGCGGTTTCACCTAAGTTCTGGTGAGCCTCTGGCACGTGCGGGTGAGATACACCATTTAGATAACGGCATAGGGAACTCAAAGGAAACCAGACTCAGTAGACATGAGTGTATAGCATCCACAGGTGTTAGCGGTTTCACCTAAGTTCTGGTGAGCCTCTTGCACGTGTGGGTGAGATACACCATTTAGATAACGGCATTGGGAACTCAAAGGAAACCAGACTCAGTAGACATGAGTGTATAGCATCCACAGGTGTTAGCGGTTTCACCTAAGTTCTGGTGAGCCTCTGGCACCTGTGGGTGAGATACACCATTTGGATAACAGCATTGGGAACTCAAAGGAAACCAGACTCAGTAGACATGAGTGTATAGGATCCACAGGTGTTAGCGGTTTCACCTAAGTTCTGGTGAGCCTCTGACACGTGCGGGTGAGGTACATCATGCAGAACCAGACTTAGTAGACATGAGTGCATCGCATCCACTAGAGTCAGCGGCTTCGCCCATTATAGGTGAGTCTGTTACACATGTACGTGCCATACATAATGTAGAATAGGATACCATGCACAATAGGCAATGTATTTGTGGTGTTTAGTGTCGTGTTTAGCCTATGTTCAAAGTTTGCCTTTGCATTAGATGAGATCAGGCATGTAGTGCTGTTCACCGGACCAAGCTTTCAGGACATGTCAGTCAAGGGCCTGCTGATCGGCTGGCCGCTCGCTCCCACTGAACCGATCTGGCCGGACATGGTCAGTGCACATGTCGGGGGCATGCCTCAAAAATCGGTGTCGTAGTAGGTATGAGTGCAAAGAAACATGTGGGTTATTTACTCTTAGTAATAGCATTGTAAGACTAAGAGACGAATATTTTGGTGGAAACAGAAAAATCTGATCAACGTACTTTCCGGAAAGTGCGTTTTTTGACCAACGTAGTTTCCGGAAAGTTATAGGATTGTGAGTTGGCCGTCAACGTACTTTCTGGAAAGTACGTTGGTTGGCAAACGTTATTTCCGGACAGTTACAGGATTGTACGTTGATCATCAACGTACTTTCCGGAAAGCACGTTGGTCAACCAACGTACTATACTCTGTTTGTCGGGACAGCAGTTAGCGGGACAGTTTATATCTTTGAAGGACGCATTACTTGTGTTAGATGTTCACAGGATAAGCCTCTTGATAGCGACGAGTTTCGAAATCTGAAGGCGCTTATGGTTCGATATTTCAAGTAGCATCACTGCAAGTATGAGTTTTTAAACTAAAAGCTTACAGAAGAAAAGATTCTTCAGTCAAAAGATGCCGAGTCTCAACTGGCTTGTTGACTTCTTTTCTACTATACAAGGCAGTAGGAACTGGTTTTTGCGTGCAATTGAGTGGGGGTTCGCCTAGAGTCAAGTGACTGTTAGTATTGAGCCCGCTTTGAGTTTTCTATCATTTCATTGTGTTCGCTATTTTGATGATATACTACGGTCCTAATTATCAAGTCGAGTATTTGGATACGTTTTGAATCATTTCGTTGAGATTAAACTTCAGTTTGTACTCTGCTAAGTACAGTAGTCTGGGAAGATAACTGGAGCCTAACGTCTAACCAAAAAATGTAGGGAGCGAAATTGTTTTGTTTATACTGAATTACGGTACATTTTTGCCGCAGCAATGTATATATTTTGTGAACCGTCATGGCTTTCTTTCTCTGAACTGAACTGAACCTGAACTTTCTTTTGGTTGAAAAAGAAATTTGAAAAAATTAAAATTCATCAAGAGAAGCCGATTATTTTAGTTTTGAAGTTCAGTAGATGCCAGGAACTAGCCGTTTGGTGGAAAATTAGCCCATGACCCGAACATGTTATATCTCGAGTATTAGCTAATTTGGGATCGCTATTTATTTTTTCGATTTCGAAAATCCTTTGATCTTTGCCGCTTTTCCCACTTTGGCTATTCTCGCAACTCACCCAATGGAAAAAAAATTTCAATTGGATTTTCAGGACCGCTAATGTGTCAGCTTTCATGTCAGCTTCGTTCGTGATTTATATGGTTTTTCAAAATTTGAAAATCGGTTTTTTTCGAAAAATACCACTTTTTGACTTAAAATTTCAGCAATGCGAATCCAGCAAAAGTGAGTGAAAATAGCATTAATCACTAAGTTTATTCTGAGCTGAATCCAACAATATCACGTCTTCGCAGCCACAACTCATATTGCGCCCGCAATGAATTTTTAAACAATTCCCGTTTTTCAGCTGATTTTTGACAAGTTGTGTTATGTCGCATTGATTTGCCGCAAATAGTGTGTAAACTAGCCAAAACCCAGCTAAAATGCGAAATTGTTTAAAAATTCGTTGCGGTTGCAACACAGGTCGTAGCCACGAAAACTTTATATTGTTGGGTTCAGCTCAAATTAAACTTTATGATTATGCTACTTTTTACTCACTTTTGCTGGATTCGCTTCGAAGAATTTTTAGGTCAAAAACTGGTATTTTCGAAAAAAGTCAATTTTCAAATATTGAAAAACCGCATAGATCATATGAATGCTGACACATAGGCGGTCCTGAAAATCCAATTGAAAAATTTTTCCATTGGGTGAGTCGCGAGTAATAGTCAGTCAAAGTTGAAAAAGCGGCAAAGACCAAAGGATTTCGAAAATCGAAAAATGGAATAACTATCGCAATTCTTGACGAAATTAGGTTATATTTGAGATATAATATGTTCGGGTAATTTTTGGACTAATTTTCCACCAAACGGCTAGTTCCTGGCATCTACTGATCTTTCAAGACCTAAAAATCGGCTTCCTTTTGACGAATTTTCATTTTTCAAATTTCTTTTTCAGCCGAAAGAAAGTATGCCATGGCGGTTCAGAAAATATATACATTGTTGAAGCAAAACTGTACCGCTAATTCTGTATAAACAAAACAATTTCGCTCCCTACATTTTTTGGTCAGACTTATCATTAGATTTTTAAGCTTTATTTATTGTAAGCAATCATAACGAAAGCAGGTTAGCAAGCGTACAAAAGGTTAGCAGCGTTACACTTTTATAAAGTTTTGCCATTTTCAGTACATATATTTCAAAATGTTGCTCTGGTGCTCTTGTGGCGGAGCATTAAACTTAGGGCAGGGACTCAACATCTGGTAGGCCGGACGGCCAATTATACTTCCTAAACCGTTGCCGTTCAGCAGGATTTTGCTGGACCTCCTTCGCTTTTGGGCCTCCACCCCAGCAATTAACACTGACGACGATGGACAGAGCATGAATTCCAGGAGTCCTCCTGAGCTAGGTTTTGTTTATGCCCCTTCTAATTCTGCATTATCATTTCTGTCTCCATGACCGCCGTTTTTGAGAGGTTTGTAGATGGCTAGGGAAACTGCCTCCTGAAAGACCAATTTGGTTATCGTTAACCGAAAACCCAGATCTTTTCTACTTCCAAATGTGAGCGCTGGCATTCACTTCTGGCCACCTTTCCCCGTTTCCCAGTTCAATTTCTTCTCCACCTGAAACCCTGAAACCCAAAACCAAGGGTATCGCTTAAGGGAAGCCCACCATTGGATTCCGCCAGCCAGTACGCACCCTGAGACACACTGCTGGGTTTCCTGAGAGAGCCTGCTCCAGTAGCTCCTTGTCTGCCAACTCTCCAGTTAAGACATTAGGGTTGACCGGTTCAGAGGAGTCCTCCGGCACCGCTGTAATTTCGGGCGTGGGAGCTTTCCGTAGATTATTGACCTGCTCCCAGAATATCTTCTCCACTAATTTTAGCATCCGCTTGCCGCTAGCACCATATTGCTGGTTTTTTATTTTGCCAATGTTCCGCGTTTAGGACGACAAGCCGAGGCACTGCCTGTCGCTCTCTAAAACAGGATTTTTTACTTTATTGGAAAAGCCCAGAATAAGTTAAACTCATGTAAACTTAAAGTAAAAGGTTAGGTTATGCTTCAACTTTAAACTCATACATTTAGGTATTTACGCTCTTACAATGGCTAAACTGAATACATTTGTGTTATGTTCGAACTGGTACGAAGTTGTTCAGTCATACAGAACTGCATAATAATTGTAATACTACATAAAAACTAGCTGTTTATCTCCAAAATTTGTTAAAACACAACCTGTTTAATGAACATGCATGAACCAAAATTTTAGGTAGCAATTTAGATATTTGAAAACATTTTAAAAGTCTAATGCCATTTTATCTGCTGCTCTGAAAGCATTAAATTTATGCATTTACTTGTAAAATTGGCTTGTTCAATTGATATTGTTTACGCTTTATTACATTTCCTGGTTTGATTTTTGTAGAGATTAAAGGTAGTCTATACTAAACGCATCAAAACTTTGAGGCCAAATTATTTGTCAATGCAGCTTATTTTGTGAAATTCACATCCAAACATAATTATTTCTAATTTAATACATCTAACTTTACTGGCCTTCAATGTTGTTTGCAGTCAAGATGTAATCATCTTTTAGCTACTTTGAATCACTAATTTGGAGGACTCTAAGTTGAAGTTAAAACATTTTGTCCAATCTGAGTTTGTCAACAAGTAGAGATGAGATCAGGGCCGAGAAAGCCCGGCCCGGTCCGGCCCGGCCCGGCCCGACGGGCCGGGCCGGGCCGCGCAGACCTGCTGTCCAGTCAGGGCCGGGCCGGGCCGGGCCTGAGAAAAAATTAGTAAGGAGCGGGCTGGGCCGCGCAACTCCCAACGGAAAAAGCCCGGCCCGGCCCAGCCCTGTCCGGCCCTGACAAGCCCTAACGTTTTTTACATATTAATCTGTTGCACATGTACACTTTCCAATTCTAATAATTGTGTTTGCCTTCCTACTCAAATTTCGCTTTCTTTCACAAAAGACTGCATGCAAGTATTGTTTGAGTTGCAACGGTTTTCGAAATTTTAGTTATAATGATGCCTGTTTGTGTTGTTATGTCTGCTTTTGAGTAACAAAAACTCAACCTACTATGTAACTATATTTTAAACTCACTAAAACAACAAACCAGTTCGGTAATCACTCCAATTTATCTCCGATTATATCTCTACTAATCCTTATAGGGAATCTAAATACGTAAAATATTAAAACATGTATACTTGGTCCCGAAAATAAAGTAATAAATACACATATTACACGTTAAAACGCCAAAAATTTTTAAAAATCGGCTTTTCAGCCGGACGGCCGCGCAATCTAAACGGCGCTCAGGGCCGGGCCGGGCCAGGCCTGAAACAGCGGCCGGGCCGGGCGACCTAAAATTGAGCAGGCCGGCCGGGCCGGCCAAAATTCGCTCTCATCTCTATCAACAAGTCAGTATTCGATGAAGTCTCATGAAGCATGTGCTGATAGAGAACATATATTCTAGCGCTTAGTCTTGTTTTAATAACCAATTTTATATACAGTTTCTGTTCAAGTTTCAGTCGGTGGCCCTAAGAAATTTTCATTTCATTTTCAACCGAAGTAGTATCAATTTCAGTCGGCAACTCGAAACAAATCTGGTTTCAGCTGGTTTTCCCGTACATACAAATTTCAGTTTCTGTTGGCAGCTTAAAATAATTTTGTTTTCATGTCTCATACCAAAATAGATTCAGTTCATCCAACTTCAGCGACTATAAAACTGAAACCTGTAGAAACTGAAACCTAGTATCAGTTTCAGTGACGGAAACATCACTGCTAGTATTGCCTTCTCCACTATTGCTCAGGATTGAAATGTCACCTAACGCCCATTCAATTTAAATACCCGAAAAGCTAGTTTTGTGTCTTGGATTTAAATACCCCTTTGTAGTTTAAAGCTTGAAACAATGCTCTGCAGAGTAGCTATTGTATACTTGTGCTGAAGCAAAAATCGAGTGACGTCTCATGAAACTTGACCAAGTTTATCTCTAGCAGAGCCTAATAGAGGGTCAAAGACTGGAGTTATCCCACCAAATCTCATTTGATCAGGAACTGCATATGGTCTGTTTTCAGCATTTTTGGCAGGCTGAGCAAGGATACTACCGGGAGCACTTTGATCAGTTTCAAAGAAATGTTTGTTTTGAATACTGCAAAATGCATATAGGCCTATATTGGTTTCAGCTTTATACTGGCTTTGTAGTTATCAAGTACTGAAACAAAATTGCATACATTTGTGTTGTCTTTCCGAGCAACATTCAAGTATCCGTTTAATCAGGGTGTTTTCGCAAAATGCTAAACTTTTATTGTTTTTCAATTCAAGCCGTGTAACTGGTTATATAGTGCAAACAGGCAGGAAAAATAAAAAACTGTTTCCAAAAAAACTGCAGATTAAGTAAATGATAAAACGTGAAAGTGGCAACTTAGTGGTAATCGTTTTGTTTAATTTCAGTGGTTGTGACAGAACATAAGTTTTAAATGTCAATCATTGAAAACATGATCTAATGGTGATACTGTTTAAAATGCATAGGGTATCCTTGTCATATGTTTCAAACTTTAAACAAATGCATCCGACTGTAGTACCACACAGTTGTCAATTAAGTTGAGTTAAAGAAAATGATTCAGTTTTCAGCAGACGAATGACTATTAAGTCAGCTAAGACTAACTCAATATTAGCTTAAGCTTAAGCTAGCTTAGGTAAATGCTTTTACTTGATTGTGCGTGTCTGGTGCTTTCATTTGATACCCACCATGCATGGGTATAGAATTTTTTAAAATTAGTTGATCATTGACTCCACGTTAGCCAAGGGTTAAGCTAGCTTGGGTAAATGCTTTTCATTGATTGAGCGTGTCTGGCACTTTCAATTGATACCCACCATGCATGCATGTATCATTTCAACCGAATAAATCAATAAATGAGACGAATAAATAAATGGCCAAAGCTTTTGTTGCATAACATGTAGGCAATGAATTCGAGCCAAATGCCGGTAAGTATGCATTAAAAGCACTAGCGAATTAGCAGCAGTCAGGTAGGGGCATTCAACAGCATAAGCAAGCACATTGCAGGATACAAATTACATGCAAACCTCAGTAACCAAACGAAAAACACAACTTTACACTACATTTTCTTACATATATTCCCACATAAAAACACCAATGCAACCTTCACCACACGTGTTGCGCCCATATCATACAAATATAAAATACCTTTCTTTACCTTTCAAAACAGGAATCCTCCAGTAGACCACTCCATTCCATAAACCCACCACCACCATAACCAACCTGAAACAAATATAATGTATAAAGATTGATTAGTTAATGCTAGTATCAAAACGGTTCAATGAAGTACTTCCACTTGATACTCTGCATGTCTGGGTTTAAGTTGTGAACACTTAGCTAAACAATTAACCTCATGTTAGCTAAAGCTAGATCTAGCATTGAGATAATCCGAACTTTAGCAAGCACTTGCTTCAAGCTTTCATTTGATACCCATCGTGCATGAATACAAAATTTGTTTCAAGTCAGCTAACATTGACTCAATGTTCGTTTAAGCTTATGCTAGCCTGGGTAAATGCTTTTACATGTTTGTGCATGTAAGCCGCTTTCCTTGAACCCGAATCATGATTCATTGGATCAGTCGTCTCCACCACCCACCCCCCTCCGGGAGTCCCCAACCCCGGGACCCGTCTTAATCGGGGTCCCGAGTGTTCTCCGCTACAGCAGCGGGCATCCAGCAGCAAGCTTCCAGGAGCCTGGCGCTGGCTGCCATGGACTCCACCAGGATGGACAGTTAACCCCGTATTTCCAGATTAACTGGATTTCCGGGGTCAACTGTCGGCAGTGGGAGAGAAAAAGTCTCCCACCTGGTCTGCTGTGCGGTGGAGGTTACCTGCCACCTCCAACGCCCGTAGATTGTGATTTTCGTTATTCATCTAAAACAATCACGTAGATCATAGATCAATAATCATTAGCAGGCTAAAAATATGTACATAGTGAGACTGGGTTCCACTCCTATCGTATATTTTGGTTGGGGGATTAGAACCCGCCAACGATTGTTGCAACTAAATTTTTATAGTGAGACCGAGTCCCACTCATAGCCGTTTAGTTTTTAATTGGGGATTAGAACAAACCAACAATTGTTAAGGCTTCTAATCTTTATAGTGAAACCAGATCGCACTTGACACCCTTTATTTCATTGGTTGGGGATTAAAACCACCAATAACGGTTAAAGATTGGTTTATTAATAGTGAGACTGAGTCCCTCTCATACCCGTTTATTTTTAGTTGCGGGATTAGAACACGCCAACAATTGGTAAAAATCAGTCTGCATAGTGAGACCAGTACCCTTCCTCACCCTGTGTAGTAGCTGGGAATATTCTGGAGAGAGTGGATAAACGACCTTCCCCAAACTTCCCACACTGCCAATTCTCCCTTTTGGTAACAAGCTTGCCGTGAAAAGTTCGCTCAGAATGTCAAATTTTCAAAAATTGTCCGGCATCGCCGTGGATTTTTACCGAAGTTTTGCCTTTTTGGCATCTAAATTTGTCACTTTTCGCATAAAAATCAACTTTTACAGTGTATGCAAGATATTTTTAGCATAGGTTTAGCAAAATTCCCTAAAAATTCCTTGCCCCTCTAACTTTTGCCCATCCCAAGACCCCCCAAGAAAACTCCAAAGAATAAGCCCAGGGTAGATCGAAAATGCGTGCAAAATGCACAAAATTACACAAAGAATGTTTGGGTCTGGCGGCTTTAAGCGACATTTTCGTGCTAATAATGTCTAAATTGATTATAAGCGAGCTGATTTTACAGATCAAAATTTAAGATAAAACAGTTTATAACATTCTCTAAAAAATGTAAACTACAAAGCGAAAAAGTGACAACCAATAAATTAAATTCAACTTAAATCCATTACTAAACGTTTCTTAGCTAGAGGCTACATGTTCTAGTCTATTTTCTTAAAAATATCATTTACGAAAGCAATGGGACTACTCACATGAAATTAAAAACTGCTATTAGTCCCAGATAAATACACGTGCAGGAAAACGATAATTCTTGCAAAAATAGCGACGTCAGTTCTCACCATTAAACGAAACGAACATAGGAAGAATAAACTTGACAGGTTTTAAACCTGTCAGCAATCATGGAAAATTGTAGACAAGTTTATAACTAGTCCACCACAATTAAAGAAAGAAACGTTTGTGTTTATGTTTGTCAAAGAACAGACATTGTGGCAAATAAATGTCTCTAATAAACAACTAAATATTTTGTTTTAAGCCGTAATTTGTGTAACACATGTTGTTTGTCTTTTTATTTCAGCTTGGATAGAAAAAAGCTTTCAATTTTCTGATTCTTCGACTTCGAAAGCTGCTGCTAAGATAACAAAGTAAAGCCATAAGCAGATAGCATTACATATTTGTCGTTGCTTAATTCTGAAAGGTTGAAATTTCTGACTTCTACGTACTTAAGAAGGTAAGAAAAGGTTTTCATTCACAAATATTTAGCAGTATGGAAAAGATTATAATTTAAAATTGCTAGCTTAGCTATAGAGTACTGTATTATTTGTAGGTGAAAGCTAAAATCTAACATCTACTTAAATTTCGACAAGGCAATAGGTAGGAATTATGGGAATATGTTAAATTGAACATGGACATACATCATGGATAATACGGACAAAATGGAAAATATGGACGCAAATATAGAATTAGTCTTACGTAGAAGATAAAAGATGAGGTCGTTTTTGAAATCTACGACCTCGAAAACCCCATTGACAAAATTTTCCCGTCGAAAACGGTCAATTTTGAAATTTGACACTTGGTTGACTATGGTTCCGGTCATGGGTAACTTTCAACAAGGAGGCTAAGAAATAGAACAAAATAAAGGCCATTTTTTAAACCTCTGACCTCGAAAAACACCTCATAAATTTTACTAAAACTGAAAACTAAAACTAAAACTAAAACTAAAAAAATAAAACTGACAATTAAATGATATGGGGACAAGCAGCCAACGGATGGCTCAAGCTTTACTTCATCCATGAGGTTGTCAAGTATTGGTAAAGTTAGCTCAGTGTTTCCCAGTAGTTGTTCCAAGTCAAGTCAACCCTCGACTCACTCAGCATTAATTTTTGCTTGCTGCCACTAAGATTTAGATAGGGATAAGACCCTCTCACTTACAATTCCTAAAACTTTGTTGCAAAAGATTAGTGGAAGAATGGATTAAGAAGAACAGGTAGAGTTAACTCAGCTTTTCCCCTTACAGTTGTTCCAAGTCAAGTAAACCCTCGACACACTCGGCACTAAAATCTACAGCGAAGATTGTATCCTAAGCTGACAAAACAATTTATCATTTACCTACGAAGGCATTAGATCTTTGTTTTACAAAACATTTATTACAGTTTACTTTATCGGGATTCTGATGGCTAATGGCTAATTTGTCATACGTACTGTTAAAACAAATATAGAGGCTTTTCGAAAAATAGAAAGGAGTTTCCCCAACAGTTCTTAGTTTTGCAGCTTTTATAAGCTGACGAATTTAAATCAACTATAATTACTGTGTATACAGTACTGATTAATAGTGTTATTAAATATATTTGGCTTCTAAAGCTAAAGATAGGCTAAAGCAGTTGACACTGAAGTAAATTCTAACATATAGAAGATAGAAGGCCATGTTGTGCTTTTCTTTGAATTTACAGAACAAAGCCACGACCACCAATTCTAGTGTTGACATCTGTGCAAAGTTTCAGACCAAGCTTCATCAAAAAAAGAGAACATAGATTCTTATTGCCTTCTATTATCGAAGCGGCGCCTAAATAAGCATCAGTTAAAGGCAGATAGCTCAGTTACAACCCTCGATTACCCGATGTACCCCTACTCAAGGATATTAGGGAAAGCTTTTTGGTCGCGATTCGACCCACTATTCATCCCGTTGGAAGGTCTGCAGTGTCAATATAAACCGTGATTGAGGTTCACTTTGAATTGTCCAAAACATATGGGTTCATTTTCAACTAGGCACGTCCTGTTCCTAGAGGCAGTAGCATTTAATATTTTAAAGTACATATTGATTCTAACTATAATATTTAATTTTTAGAAATGATTCAGTCCACAACGGGCTAGATGGAAATGATTGGTTTGATTCTCAAGGATGATAAAGAAAACAATAAGAGCGAGACCTGTTCTGTCTTCTCATTCGGAAGTGAAGGAAGTACAGAGGAGATTGTGCTCTCATGATGCTGAATGATCATGAAGGTGCTGATATTAAACTGCTAATGTCCACTAACGAAGTACAGTTTTGAGACATTTGAGAACGGATCAACGGAGCTATATGGAAAAATGTCCCAATAATAATAATACTTTTTTATGGATAGTTCAATGGCTAACAACAAATTCTGGAACAACTGATACAATAATAAATACATTTAAGCTATATTTGTAATTGATAGTTAGTTAGTTTAATCGTCCTTCTGTTATGTTCTATAAGATTTTACTCAAGAATCGCTTACTCCACTGAAGAAAAAAGCCGCAGTTAAAGGCTTGAAGTTTGTTGCAAACAGGGAGTCTCGGCTCTCGCGACAAATCCTTTGTGATTCTTGAAAAACGCTGTTATTAAAATGTATGTGGGGAAAATGTGCCCAGCTTCTGGATCAACCTCCAAAGCAAGAGAGAGAATATGAATACTAAAATGAAACAGCTTTTCCAATCCTCTCGACAAGTATGAGAACCCTTCCTGCCCCAAGAGACAGAAGTTGGTTTACAGCATATTCGTATCGCTCTTAAACCTTTTTAAATAAGAATTGGCTCCGACATCACCCAGGACTAGACACGCAAAAATCTAAGTAATAATAATATAATTGTAGCTGTAAAAGTACTATGGACATATCTGGCAAATGTAATATTAAATGTGCATATGCGAACTTGTGTCTTCGTATTCCCATCGGTTGACTGCGTAGAAATAGTTTTGTTTAAAGTCTGCGTTGTTTAATATTAAGTAAGGAAAATTGAATATGCCACGTGCAGATAGTGTTCCTGTGCAAATAGTAATTTGCACGAAAAAATTATGCAAACAGTAAATTTGCATGGCCGAATCCAGCAAATAAAAATTTTCAGTTCCAGTTCCCGTGCAAATGACTGTTTAATCAGTTTTTATAACTAAGTAGTTTACTATTCAAAATTGAATTATTCACTCCATGTGGTATTTGACATGTTAGTGCTCGATAGATCAACCGTCTGAATTCTTAATGCATTGAAGTTGTTAAGGTCGAAACTAATTTCAATCTATCTTGGCAAATACTGAAATATTATAATAATTGAATGTATTATGAATTTTTTCAGAATGTTGTATTCAAGTTAGAATAAAATCAGCTGTTAAATTTCTGAAATATTACAAGTATTAAAATGATCCCTAAGTCATCCCGACCTTAGATTCGACCTTGGCCACTTCACATGTTTTGCGAAAATTAATGAGATGATGGTATATTTATCGAGGACGAGGACTAGCATGCTAAATTACCAACAGGAACTTTAACTAAGTAACCTATTTTCCCTGATATGACCAGCTTTAGACCACGACATCGCTTCTAAAATTCGAAGTTAAAATTCGAACTTTGATGTCTAAGAGCAAGTCATAGTTTTAAAACGGTTTCAAAAAGCAGGTCTGACTTTAGCAAGCATAGGTCGGAAGGCACTTGTAATAGAAATGAAAGCTTGTTTAGGTGGTGTTAGTTTAATGACTGTTGTCAATCTGACCTATTATGAAATGTGTACTTGACGTTATCTTACAAAGTAAGCGATAGCTTAACAACAATCATTGGACAGAAATCAAAGAGAACGACCGACTGTACTCTAAGCCGTCAACAGGTCAAAAGAACAAACTTCTACTATAAAATTGGTAACTGGGCAAGCTGTTTAAAACAAGTCTAGGTGGAAGAAATAGGTTGGAAAAGGAGCAGTAAACTTCACACAAGAACGGCTTTCAAATGCAGCAGCGTTTGAAAGTGGCATATGGGACACAAAACTACTCACTGTGTTCAAAACAGGAATTGCAGATAACATCTAATAAATAGGACTAAGATATTACTAAAATAGGTAAATCAGGTACTAAAGAGGTAAATAGGTAGTAAAACCTATTTTTGATTGCTGATTTATTTTAATTTTTGTTGAAATTAAATTTAAGTCATCATTATTTTCCCATATTTTCATGCAGCCGAAAAATTGAGGTTGTAACTTTGATTTAGTGCACTCAGCAAGGGATAGTTTTTTCAATGCGGCTAATTTTGGAGCTTATTACATTATCTACTGTGAAGTGCTACATTTATGGCGTTGGAGTTTGCCCTCAACGAACCGTGGATGTTGTTAGGATAGAAGAGCCAGCACAGTGTGGGATCCCTGCACTAAGGTGGATAAATTTGGATTAGAAGGAACAGTGGCACTCCTTATGGTACCACCCCGGGACCCCATTTTTGGAAAGTTTTTAAGGGCCTCATGGGAAGATGTGCCGAAACTGGACGGCGGTTGATGCAAAGGTTCGTAAAAAGGAGGCTTACCCCACTATTTGGGTGCAGTCCCCAATGCAGAGCCCACTATTTGTGTTGTTCTCTGACAGTTACGACAGTCCGCTCAAGAGTTTGTCTCTGATAACTTTTTAACGTGTGAAGCTATATGTTTCTTGTAATTGTTTTTTGATCCAGTTATTGACATTTTGGAAAAATTTCGTTCCACAAAATGGACTGGCTACCTATTTCCGCTGAGCACTCCCTTTTGTAACTATAACTTCCACCTCACCACATCAACTACGAATTTCATAGATTTTATCCGTTTCATTTTGTTGTCATGAAAGCGCTGGATACACAGGAGCCTATTCTCTGATTTCTCCAGATGAAAATATGGTTGTTATCGAGGAGTCAGCAGCTAAAATTGCTTTAACGGTTTAGTGCAATATTTTCACTGGGAAAGAGGAAAGGTGCTGTAATTTGCATAGTGATCTCGCCCATATTAAGAATATCATCTTAAACCAGAATAACAAAACCAACAGTAGCCATAACGGAATACAACTGGATTTGCAAAGTGTACAAATTCAAGTGAAGGCTGATTGTGCAAAACTGACTGGGGCATCTACAGTAGTATAAATGTCTTTGGTGATAATTCCGTATACGAACACTTGCACTGGGACTTGAGTGCACTCAGTGACTCTAATTCAGTAGATTCTACTATACTTTCAGTCAGAGTTTAAACTGGTCACAGTGACCTTTTGCAAAAGGCATCTAATTCCGTAGACGTTCACCTGTTGAATAGCAGCAGTAATGAGGGAAAGTTTTCGGAAATTAAGTTAATAAAATATCAAAGTCCAAAACGTGAATACCCAAAACAATGTTCACCTTTGTTCCACTACAGGTTTCGGGTTCTCAGACGACCCTTCGTCAGGTGGATCCTGTCCCTTCTGCGCTACAAAATTTCAGGAAATGAGAAGGTTGGGGACACAGTTATTGACTGGGAGACAGGGAGGGACCGCGATGCAGATGTCCGGGAAGCTCTAGGTGCCTCCGGACGATTTGGGGGCAAAGTTCTGATTCGGGAGGCCAGGGGGGCGGACCGGGACTGTGACCCAAATGTTTGGGGGGCTCTAGGGGGCTCACGACGGCCTTCGACAGAATGGACGCTAGTAAATCCAGACCAGGGAGCGGGGCCTTGTTGAAACGAAGAATATGTTCCCAATTGATTCCAAAAGGATAGTCAGTAAAAAGTTGGCTGATCCATTGTTTTTCTTTCTTCTTTCTGCAAGTTTCTTCTTCGGCAAAGTCTATTACTGTCACTCTTAAATCATTTAACTGATGGTTGTGGTTGTTTAAATCACAAGATAAAGGTTTACTAGCATCCATGGCTTCATCCTAGTTTACTAGTACCTGTGGCCATGAAATCTTTGGGAGAGGGAATTTCCACTTTCTCCCACGTACTGTGACGAACACACATCTATCTCCGCCAAATACACTATTCCAGTACCTTTACAGTCAAATTTTCCCCTGATTGGGTATTCCAAACCAGTGACAGAGCTCTTGAATTAGCTCACCTCCTTGATGGCGGGACAAAGAACACAGTTTCGGCTACATTTGGAGGTACCACCGGGCTCGTTAGCTCGGTTTGTTATATCAGTGCCAGGCGTGGGAAGCTTGGCCGTGACGAGAATATTACGCAATTTCGGCAGTGGCCTCCAAAATAGTTTGATCTTAGTGTTCAGTCCAGTCAAGAAATGTTCATGTCGCTGCAAGATATTCCTGACGCCATCTAGATCGGGATGGTAAGGTAAGACAAGGCATAGTGTCCTTTCCTCGTTTTCAGGATCTGGTGGGGCCTTCACTGATAGCAACTGTTCTCGGCTACAGGATAGGGCCTTCGTAATTCTGCGCTGAATCTTGCCTCTCGGGTACGCTCTTTTGACCAGATCTTCTTTCAGTTGGGCACACCGAGTCGTATCCGTACTAGGACCAGAACAGATGCGGCAAATCCGAAGGACCTGACCTAAATTACCCTGACCCTGACCTTGACCCTGACCCTCAATGTCTTCGTAAACCACCCACCAGGCGCCACCACATCATGAAAACGAGGAAAGGACACTATGCCTTGTCTTACCTTACCATCCCGATCTAGATGGCGTCAGGAATATCTTGCAGCGACATGAACATTTCTTGACTGGACTGAACACCAAGATCAAACTATTTTGGAGGCCATCGCCGAAATTTCGTAATATTCTCGTCAGGGCCAAGCTTCCCACGCCTGGCACTAATATATCAAACCGAGCTAACGAGCCCGGTGGTACCTCCAACTGTAGCCAAAACTGTGTTCTTTGTCCCGCCATCAAGGAGGTGAGCTCATTCAAGAGCTCTGTCACTGGTCTGGAATACCCAATGAAGGGAAAGTTTGACTGTAAAAGTACTGGAATAGTGTATTTGGCGGAGATAGATGGGTGTTCGTCACAGTACGAGGGAGAAAGCGGAAATTCCCTCTCCCAAAGATTTCATGGCCACAGGCACGATGTCCGCAAAATGGATGCTAGTAAACCCTCTATCTTGTGATTTGCAGAAACCACAACCATCATTTAAATGATTTAAGATTGACCGTAATAGACTTTGCCGAAGAAGAAACTTGCAGAAAGAAGAAAGAAAAACAATGGATCAGCCAACTTTTTACTGACTATCCTTTTGGAATCTATTGGGAACATATTCTTCGTTTCAACAAGTCCCCGCCCCCGGGTCTGGATTTACTAGCATCCATTCTGTCGAAGACCGTGCTGAGCTCCCTAGAGCCCCCCAAACATTTGGGTCACAGTTCCGGCCCGCCCCCTGGTGTCCCGAATCAGAACTTTGCCCCCAAATTGTCCCGAGGCACCTGGAGCAACCCGGACATCTGCATCGCGGTCCCTTCTCCCAGTCAATAACTTTGTCCCCGACCTTCCCATTTCCTGAAATTTTGCAGCGCAGAAGGGACAGGATCCACCTGACGAAGGGTCGTCTGAGGACCCGAAACCGGTAGTGGAAGAAAGGTGAACATTGTTTTGGGTATTCACGTTTTGGACTGTGATATTTTATTGATTTCTTTGTATCCCTTGTGGATCCTTGAATACGTGGCTGTTTTATCGATTATCTCTTCGGAAATTAAGTTAATGAAATATAAAAAAACTAGGATAGAGGTTTTACTATAAGTTACACGGTATCAAACAAACAAGATAATAGTGCTTTTCAAACAACAAGTTAACCTAATTTCCGAAAACAAAAAAATTTCCCCTCATTACTGTTGCTATTCAACAGGTTTGCGTCTACGGAACTAGATGCCTTTTGCAAAACGTCACTCTGACCAGTTTAAAATCTAACTGAAAGTCTGGTGTGCGTCTGCGGAATTAGATGCACTGAGTGCGATCAAGTCTCAGTGCAAGTGGGCGTATACGGAATTATCACCACGTCTTTTCACTCGTCAATGTACATTCACTTCTAATCCCTGTCATTAGCCTGACTTTGAAATAATTTAAAACTATATATCGCTTTCTAATCTGCAATAACATTAAGTGACCAGCTTGCAGATTCCAGAGTTATTTAAATAAAATCAAATGTAAATCAAAATGATCTAAATTTCCTGGCAAAGAGTTTGTATGTCATATATACCTTTAGTCCATGACGTCTCTAGAAAAATTAATCCGTACGATAACAGCCAATAGTTATCCGGAGCTTCTATAATTACATTTGTACCTGGCGTATCTCCAGTTTATCAATTCCCCAATTTGTCAACTTCCCAGTTAGTCAACTCTAATCCCTATAATTAGGGTTGTCCCCAGTTAGTTAACCTTTTTCAGTTCTTCCCCACTTAATCAACTCTTTTATAAGACTACCCCAGCTGGCCAACTATTTTTCATGCCATCCTCGTTTTGCCAACTTATTTTTTGGGTCAATCAGTTTTACTCAGGGGGGCCTGCTTTACGTTGACTAAAATTAAATTAACTTTAAACACTTATTAACTTTTGTACGAAATATTTAATTTTAAATATATAAATGATATATATAAAAGATTATCTCAATCACCTCAGTGTATAAGTGTTCAATTCTGTTACTTTAATCATTCATTGTTTGCCATCTAATTAATGTTTTGATGCGATATTGTTGATTGAATCTGAATCAGTTGAATTTCCTTGCTCTCTTCTCGAATATTTGTTTCAAAATTTTATATCCGATCATGATTATCTGTTGCATCAAAGAGACTTTAATTGAGAGTTTTAATTGGTTAATTTATCTCTTGCCTAAAGTTTCTATTAATTTAAGGGTAAGTGATGATGTTGTGTCCGAAATGCCGTATCTTATGCCATAGGTCCATGAGAAAGTGCATGCTGTACTGCATTCAAAGTAATTTATCATGAAGTTAAATGTTAAAAGTAGATTCAACTGTGAATAAGTTTTGGCCATGTATGGAAGGTTGTAGTAATTTTCGTCAGTTTTCAATGGGTAAAATTTTCATCAGCAGGTAAAATTATCAAAGTTTTTGTACATTGCCCTCCCCAAAATTGCATAATGCTGTTACCAATTTGCTAATCTAGATTGAAGCAGTTGATGTTCTCGAAACTTTATGCAAAACTGTCATATCACATCATGATTATCCATTACATCAAAGATGCCGCTTGGTCAATTTATTTATTCAGATTTAAATAACATTATATAAATCTTTGCGTTTATAAGTCTAGATCAAGTAATTGCCCAACTCTTTATAGCAGCTGGCAATACCAGCAATTTTAAGCAGTCAACATTTTTTATCATCAGCGTATTCACAGTTGTTAATAGACTTGAACTTTTTCACAGAATATTTCATTAAAACTTTTCTAATATCTTCAGATTTTAATTGTCATTTAGTTTGTTAGGTAAATACTTACAATTTGTAGGGCTCTACATAAAATTAATACGTACTGAATTATTTGCTAAAGTTAAGTACAACCTAAGGTTTGGATTAATAAGCAAAAGTTATACGGAAAATATTTGTTGACAGTTTAGCAGTGTATCTTAGGTTTAAGGAATTGGCCGGCTACGCAGTAAAGTCATCCGTAAGCAGTGCTTATGGTATGTTGCTTATCATATGTTCTCTGAGCCCGCAGTGCTATTAATGTCTCTTGATAAATGTCAGCGAAAACTGCATTGTGCTTGCATTGATTCTGCATTTATTCCGATCATGAGCTCCTCCATACCCGCATGTTGCTTATTTGTTCATCGGTTATTGCGATTTTCGATTGCGATTTTCAGTCGATAAATTTCATACTATTCACAAAGTGTTCTTCATATGACCTAATTTGGATGCGGTGGTAAGCAAGAAGACTGCCAACAAAAGATCAAGATTCCGGTTATGCGTGCAGCTCAAGGACCTCGCTGACAACTGACAATATGTTGAAAATATTTTTATGAAAATTCTTCAGTTATAACAGCTAAGTTTTGCAAGACTTTTCAAGAGATAATTTACATGGAAACACATTAGTTTTATATGTTACAAAAGCCTACATGATTACGTAAAGATTACTCCTGTACGAATTTTATTGTACGCATTACTAATTTAGTTGAAAATGTCTAGTTTTACAAAATATTGGCCAACTAATCTTACTAATGTTTTGAACACATTTCGCAGATTTAATTCACCAAGAACAATTTAGTGTCTTTTTGAAAAGTATTAACAACAATTATAAACATAATCAGTACACTGCACGTGCGATGTGAAAAATTAGTCTAAAAATTTGAAAATGACAATTTTCCCTGGCATGCTCCCATCCCTATTGTCTGAAACATCTCTCAGATTCACAGGTTCTCTCTTGGTTTCCTGTTTCCCCTTCTTATGTAGTGCTTCTAATAGAGACTCAAATGTAAATCAAACTGACATATCTTATTTAAATCAAACTGACATATCTTATTTAAATCAAACTGACATATCTTATTTAACTTTTAGTACAAAGATTGAAGAGAATTTCAGCTATTCTTGCAATTACTACAACTTCGAATTTGCCTTTGCCGTGCATTGTATAGTGATCGAAACGTGCATGTTAACTAAATACTCAAATGGCACTGCAACGTACCACTCAATCATTCCGCTCTCTTGCCTTGAAACCAGCTTTTGAAAGATCAGAAGACAGCGGCAAAATTCTCATTCAAGCTCAATGGCTTAACATGGAACAGTATTCCAGGCTGTATGGCTGTCTACTTCTATGGCCAATATATTAAGAAGGAAATGCCCGCGTTATCAAATTACGAAAGGATCCTATCATATCTATATCAATTCTAATTCAATTTACAATGACTGTAATTTAAGCATCCAGCTTGTTGATGCGGAAATTTGGAATAGTCAAATTTTAAAGCATTGCGTTCATGAGCTGTGGCGGAGATACCAAGCTAACAAAGAAAGCGGTAACCATCCAATCGAACCTGCCATCAATATGAGGGGCCCTGAAAGCTCCAGAAAGTGGCTATCGAAGTAGGACAAATTAGTGCTATGTGTATTATTTGCGAAAATTCAGAGTTGAAAACCCCTAACACGTTTTGAATTCAGAAATTGTAATTTATATATTTTATATTTATTACCATATCCGGCGTCGGAAATTTCTAATTCCTACATGATTCAAGCGGTATTCTCAAGAATTGATAAAGCAGGTTAATCTGTAACCTTTAGCTAGCCTAACAAGTGCCTAAGACGATTTCGCACCATTAGTTTAGTCACCTACTTCATTCTTGTTTACAACTACAACAATGCGGGCATACAAAGTTATATTTACAAAACCATTTTTGCATTGTAACAGTGTCGACACGACCTACATTCCTCAGTGTATAGACTACCGCAATGATCACATGCATTCGCGATTCACCGAATTGGGGGATGGCTACTTTGAACTTGGACAGGAAGTATTTTGTCATAGAATGCAAGCGATACCATAGAATCATACAATCGCTAAATAATGGATACTTTGTCCAGATGCAGACATGTATTTCCTTTTTTATAAATATATCAGTACTATTGGTTTTGGGTGTTCAGTCGATGATTGCGGTACCCTGAATGCAGTCTTCTATATACTATTAATTTAAATTGCGGTACCCTAAGTGCGATACCCTTAATGCAATCCTTTATATATTACAGTTTGAAATGCGGTCTCTAATGGGTTCTGTAAATATTATAGTCACTGATGAGAAAGAAAAGAAGTGGAAAGGCCAAATGTAAAGGTCAATAGTTTGGAGGCCCCATCAGATTCTCTAACTGCAAAATGAGTACAAAATATTTAAACTTTCTAAAACAGTAGTTTAAAGGTTAGAACAATGTTATAAGGTTTTACTATATTGTAATAATTTCACAATTAAGACTTAAAGCTTCTCGATAGTGTAGATTTCATTCAATGTGTAACTTTATATATTGAACAAAATTGTGCGAAGTTACACAGTTTAATTTTAGCTTTAAGGACTTTAGGAATTAATTTAATTTTAAATTTAAAAAACAATTTTTTGAACATTTATAATATGTACAGTTATCATATCTCAAAATCAAATCACATTTATTAATTGTGATGTCATTTATTTTGTTTAATCAAACTTTAGTTAACAAAATTAACAATTACCGTACCTTAATCCAAGTGAAACTTTCAAGTGAACAAATTTAAAAACACGTAAACGGTTATAAAATTAACTGCCAACATCAACAACTGAGTTTATAACCTACTTTTGCCATCAACTAATTTCCAATCTTGAATTCAGTTGAAGAAAAAATTTGATGTTAGTTAAATTGCTTAAGGCAATAGAATCCGGGTTACCAGAAAAACTGTTAAATACCGCATTAGTGTAAATGTTAAAGACTGATTAGAGCGAAGGAAAGAAGGATAAACTAATGAAATTAAATAGTTTCAGCAAACATTACAATAAAACTATATCTTCTCATGCTAAAGCAAATCTGTGTTGATTTTACGGAACTGTTACTGCTTGATAAAGTATAATTATAAGATACGTATATTCGTATCTTAGTATCGGAGTATTCTACTAATTAGCAATCTGAGCAATATATTATCTTTTTCACTACAGCAAGACAGAAGTTAGGTAGAGTAAGAAAATAAACGCCATCACTATCAATAACTTTTGGATAATTACAGGTGTGTGATCAAACTTAGATCAATCGCTTTGTGGAATTTTAAGGAGCAGAAGATTTCAAACTGTAATAAATAGAGGGCTGCACTAGGATACCGCAAATTAATTAATGTAATAATAGAATAGAAAACTGCTTTCAGGGTACCGCACTTGGGGTACCGCAATCAGACTGAACGTCCAAAAACAATACTACTTATATTTGATGCCCGGAAGATTCCTTTGTTGAGACCTCGCGAATAATCAGATTTCGCTGTTATGCAGTGATAACTGCCTACTTTCCGTAAACATTTAATACTATTACTTGAGCATTTAGTTTATCTCGAATCTTTTCATCATGCATATGACTTTACTTTTAACTTGGAAGACAACTTGCTTCATGGAGTTTTTAACATGGAATTTTATCTGCTGCTATGACACCGGAACATACTGACCTCGAATCGTATTTTATGGTTTATTTTTTCACATTGTTATGAAATCCAAGCAAACCGGATGTCTACGCATATTTGCCATGCCACAGCAAAACTTGTGGTTATCTAATCTAGCATTTCCTTTATTAGAACAATGAAAATTTTATCATTTACCTACCGCAGCTTTCTTCTATATTTACATTTGCTTTAGTCATTTGCATGCATTTCTCTGCGTTTGCACTTTTTTCATCAAACATTCTACTTTAAAATTTTGCACAACATTTTTCAAAGTAGTACCGTTCAATGCAATTACTAATGTATACTAAAGCAAAAATGATTCTATTGCATGTGAAATTATCTAAAATACTTTGACTTGTTTTATAAAGCTGTAAATGTGACTATAGTTCAGGAAAGAAATGCATCCGCTGATATTTGATAAAATCATATTGCGCCATGTGGGATGATAAAGGATTTATTTTCCTTTCTGCATCTGTAGCTCAAAACTTTTGGGAGGAGAAAATTTTATTGAAATCAATCACGCTTTCCGTGTGTCCTCTTGAAACTAGGAGAAGTATAAAAATTAGTGTGTTTGTGGGATGGGCCCCACCAAATTGTTTGTCTCGTTTATGTATGGCCAATAGGTTATGTCTGGTTTATGTCTGGACGGTCTAAGGAAGTCTATTGTCAGGAAAAGAAGTTAAAAGAAAAGTAGTTACAATCGCGAAGGAGAAACTGTAGTTAGTATTGCGCTTCACAACGCTTCGGACGAAATATCCTGACACATGTCAGCTAGCAATCAAATATTAGCGGGCACAATTGCAGCAACGTCTGTCCGACAAAACATCCTAGAGCAAGTTATACAATAATGCATGATTCAAACCCAGAAAAAAGCGGTAAGTGGTGGTCGAGGAGACAAAATATTCACCTCAGGGTTGCTGCCGTAGGCTTGGTAACATACTTACGGATGACTGTAAAAGTAAGACACCAACCTTCTAGATTTCCGCTGCCAAGCAGTGGCATAATGCGAACATTTATTTCATTTTTTAGCTTGGTTTGTTCTCTTGTGGCTTCTTCAATCTTCTGTTGTATACTTACTTACACCAATTTCCCTGCTATTAAATAGAAGGGAACTCATTGCCGATAGTAACATCGTCAGCAGTTTAATTCTAGGATACTTACCAGAACCCACCCCCTGTACAATGCTAGACACCACTAACAATCCTGTGATGTTGAGACAAACCGAACCACATGTATAATCTGCCTAATTCTAAACTGTTTTCAATTGTTGACTGAATTGTTGGCGTAGACATTCTGTCTGAAGATTCATTCATTCATTCATTCTGTCCGTATTCTAACTGAAGTTCCGTGATGTTTTTTCCAACATCTTTTGTGTTTTCTTAAATTTTTATAATCGACCGGGTGTCCTATGTTCAAGAAAATTGAAAGTATAGGAAATTCCCCACTTTTATTTATAGCCTGTATATATGTTATGCCAAGACTCTAGTAAGAAAAGGCACGTGTGCGAGTGGAGACAACTGATAATGTCCCGCTCTAATGTTGCTTTTGTATTTGTAAACTAATTCAAAGCTACGTCAGAACGAAAATAAACTTAGATAAATAAACTAAATAAATAAATAGCTGGGGACCCTTTTTTAATTATTATGAAACCGCTCTTCGTTGTAAAGAAATTAGCTAAAATGTATGCGCGACCGGGATTTTGCCTACTTTTCCCAACTTTGGCAAGCGACCACTTTAGCTAGAAAGCAGCAATCGGAGCGACTAAAAAGGGTCCCTGGGTATTTTTGTGTAAAACACGTCTAGTAAGTGGCAACCCTCTATGCGTCTGTCAAAACATTCTGACTCCAGGCAAATGACCGAATTCCGAGCCATTTGGCAGCTTGTACTGCGCCATGGAAAGCTGCTGAGGAAACCTACTATTTGTTTCGGAATTCGCTACTTGTGTTTCAGTGTAGCAAGACTCTGTGGAATCTTGCTCCTGTGTTTGGAATTTAGCAGATTGTGTGAATTAATAGCTAAATTACATTAGGAAAGCTGCCATTCGTAATGGAAAACTGCTCTTCACCGGCGGTTGCGGAAAGTTGCCCTGGAAACTGCCAACTGTGATGGGATTTTGCCGCTTGTGATTCCGCTGTTTTCGACTCCGTGGAAAGCTGCTGTCCAATTTTCCAATGTAGAAAGATCGTGATTGTGGTCAGTTGCCGGGAGTCAGAATCTTTTGATAGACGCACTAGCTTGCATAGTAAATGATCCACAACCGCTAGAAAAAATTTGGTCATGTTTTTGCAAAAACTACATTTTTATGATAGCGACGTATGGGATAGAATTTAGAAGATTACAATGCCACGAATAATCGGCCGCGACGAGACCTTCAAATTGATCGGCTTAGTTTAATTTTACGGCTTGTGTAGCTCAAGAAATGGTAAGAGCTAGAAAGGTGCTTCAAAAAGCAAACATGTAGAGCTCAATGAGATCTTTCGAATGAATATAATCATAGCTATGCAGCTACTGTTTAAGTATCAAGAATTGGCAATAACGGCCCTGAACGGAGACGTCAAAGTTTTGAAGCAGGATTGCGCGGAAGGTGTTAGAATGCTGAAATAACTTACTTTTTGAAAGTTTCATAAAATTTCATCCTGATTTGAACCGTCAACCAATAATGTGTGCCCAAAAGGAATCACCACCTTAAATAAGGAGCATCCTTACGGTTTGTTGCCGATATTCGTCAACTTTATTGAACATTGAACACTGATGGTCTTTATGCGAAATGTCAAAATGATAGAAGTGGGTAAAGTGGGTTTACCAAGCCACAGGGGGTCGTGGGTCAGAAGCATGCGAGTCACTGGTATCCCGGGTCAAAAATTCTAACTTCTAACTGTGAGCCAGTAACCAGACAGGAGAAATAAAATTCATAGTAATCAATGAGAAAATAGTACCATCAAAACAATTGTGGATAAATTTCACTGTGACGATCATTTGCACGAAAAACTTAATTAGTAGGACTAATTAGTACTAATCAATTCTGTATACCGGCAGCTTCCTCCGCTTCCATTATTTCTGCTGCCACAAATGTTTCCTCCAACACCATTTGTGTAATTCCTTCTTTTCACCAATTTTCAGAAAAATTTATTATGCGTACAGGATTTACAGTTATGAAGCATAAAGCATTTTGCGCAGTTAGTACCACTGCAATTGATTAAGCTCAGTTTACACGATAAACTGTAACCAACTTCGTAAATTGTGGAAATAAACCAATAACTCAGATCTATTGTTGATTATTACGAGCACATCAGACTAATCATAAGCGATAAATGTTCAGCAATGAAGCTTCCGTTCAATGGCAAATCCAAGCTACAAATTAATGGTAGTTCCAGTGAAAATAGGCTGATGCTGGTTTGTGCTGGATTCGGTTTGGTGAATTAATAAACATCCATAGATACAAAGTATCATGTTTATGCCAAGAATTACATGGGCTTATGTTTCAAACATTAAAAACAATGATAGAAAGACCAGTGGGTCATAGGGAGCACAGTGAAAGATATAGCGGAAAACAAAGATTATGTTGCAAAACTCAAACCACCCACGTACAGTGTAAACTCCGCACTCTAATAGCACCGCTTATCGAGCTGGTTGGTTAACTGCTAGAATTACCGACTAGATTTTTGCTCACATCAGTTCTATTTCCAACTCCTATCTTATTTATGCACAGACGCTGTGAAGCTGCCTTCCTGAATTTTTCACTAAATATCATGTACAAGTAAAAGTTACAACTTTGCGCTAAACAAAATGATATGGTTACAAGCAGCCATCCAATGGCTGAAACTTTTGCTTGGTAAACATCAGACAGAGCTTCTGTTAAGGTTAAGTGGCTCACTAAATCAGCGGCTAACCCTACAGCACTGTTAGCTACAGCTTGATGATTCAGTTTGTACTGTACAACAGCATAAATTAAATGGTTTGTACACAAAGGAAATGTCAAACAGAACTGTAAATAGCACAAATTTTTATCCCTTTTAAAGTTGGCCTTCGCTTCCAACGACCCGTACGATAATTTTTGTTTTCTTATTATACCAAGTATTACCAGAAATGTAGCCGCAAAATTGGCTGCTATAGTAATCAAACCTGTAATCAGAAAGTAGTCATTAAAAAGACTAACGAACGGATGCAGTGGGTTCAATGTAAAGAAAATGGAATACGGTAAGCCGTATAAAACGGAAAAAATTAAAACGCCAGTAAGAAAGGACCTGGTATTGATTTTACCAAAATGGAAAGGAAGTAGCAAAGCTACTGCTCTTTCCACTGCCACAAACAAAGATATGGTATCACTGGCCACACTAGAAATATCATGAATTGCAACAGTTAAACCTGACCCAATGAGCCAATCAAAAATTGAACTACCCATAGCTTTTACAAGTTCAAATATTCCCTGTATGACCAGCGCCACATCAGTGATAATGCTCATGATAGAAATAGCACGGTGATACATAAAGCTAACAGTCCTAAATTCCTCTCCAGCAAGAACTACCGTATTTAGGATACTGCCAGCAGTACCCAAGCCACCTAAACTAATCCACATTGATATTCTTAAGTAATGAGTTATGTTTTGCCACCTTTGCAGATCAATCAGAGCACTGGCATATATTGTCAATTCTGACGAGGTCAATCCATGGCTTGCATTTTGAAGGATATCCATGATGATACTTGATGGATAGCCCGGCTGTCTAGTTCATAAAATGTGCTGAAATTAATCAAAATAAATAGCTATTTTACTTAATTTTACTAATTTTAATACAGAACAATAATTGTAAGCGAT
>JASAND010005865.1:0-16577 GCA_030248195.1 Trissonchulus latispiculum | reverse complement strand
ATAGTAGTATAACCCCCCCCTTCGCCCCTAGAAACTATATGATCATGTGTTGAACGATCCTTTCGCCCCTAGAAACTATATGATAATGTGTTGAACGGTGATATAAATATTTTTAATACACAATTATATGTCTGCTTTTTCTCGTCTTATAGCAGGGGCCTTTTTAATCAATAACCCTAGCTAATCATCAGCAACAGGTTATGACGTAACAAGCTTAATTCACTTTATATCACGTGACATACAACCAACATCTAACCTAGCTAACGCCTAGCTAGCTATTGATGACGTAATAATTCCTGGAATTTATATAAGAATAAGCATCTACCCGTCGATAACCCTAGCTAGTCATCAGCAACAGGTTATGACGCAACCAGCTTAATACCCCTTTTGTATCACGTGATAAGCAATCCACTGCATACCTAGCTAATGCTTAGCTAGCTACTGATGGCGTCATAATTCCTGGAATTATTACTGGAATAAACTAGATTAATTGTGTCCCGCTGCCCGCAGGCGCAATCAGCTGCGCTGATTGCGCAAGCGTGCAGCGATTACGTAATCATGTTTACCCGCCGCGCCGCCCCCGTCGTTATTTCCCCGTTTGTTCATAGTGAGTTATTAATAAGTGCTTCCCGTTAACTTTAACCAGAATCAATGCTGTGTTGTCTTTTTAAAGAAGCAGCTGCTCACCTTTTAAGCCTTTTAAAAGAAAGACCCTGTTATCGATATCACTCTTTTAAAGTTTATTTCAACGTGAATGCTTGCGTTTCTGCGTTTCGCTATCCTGTATATGTCATCACTATTAAAACTTTATCCACCAAATACTGAAGGTAATTTTAGTCTTTGTGCTTTACATTAATTTTATTAACCATCTTCTTGTGATATTATCTTCAACTTTCCTTCAATTCTACAGCTTTTAAATAACCCTTTTTAAACTTTGTTTCAATTTGCTTTGCTTTTTTATCTCCGTCATTGTTTAGATGAATTATAAATGTCTTTACTGCGAAGATGACTTCAACTCCAAGCAAGAACTTGACCGTCACTGCTTACAGAATCACCTACAATTTCAAAGCAACATTTCTGCCTCCACCTCTCATGCAGACGTCATTCCAAATTACGTGAGTGCCGCTGTATTATTTTCTTTAAAAGAATTTAAATTTACATTTATACAACAGTATTAATTTGTACTCTATATACCCACAAATTCTGTCATAGTACCCGTATGTTATATATATTTTTCTTGTTATGATGTTTGCAAATATTTACATTACTGGTTTTTCACACAGGACTTAAGAACAGTTATCACGGGCTCAGGAATTAGCTTAACTAGGACAAAAACATAAAGTATTGGTTTGCCTCAGTAATTGAATTAATCTGTAAGCCTCCGTTTACCATCGTCGTTTCCTATTTTGGCCAATGACTAAATTGATGTTTAGCTCTTTTGCGAAATAGTTCGTGCCAACAGGGCTTCCAGTTGTAGAAAATCAAACCCCAAAGAGTTACTTAACCCATGTCAATATTTCATTATTAATTGTTTTGTTTCTTTTTGTTTAGGTGAAGTTCGTGTGCAAAGATTGCAAGAAGGAATTCAGCTGTTGTGATTTACTCAAACAACACTTGAAGCAGCAACACAATCGAGGATGCCCTCACTGCTCCAAAATATTTGTCCGAGAAGCCAATCTGCTCAATCACATAAGACTTAGACATTCGTTGATGGATCCACCTGCATCCAGTCAGCGCCCACTCCCTTCCCAAACTGGTGCAGGCACCAGCACCTCCCCTGAAACCAATAACTGTCCTTCTTCCGTCAATATTCAAACTGCAGATACTTTAGAAACGTCACTGAAGGAAGGTCGTAACTCTGCTGATACCTTAGAAACGTCATTGAAGGAAGGTCGTTACTTCATTCTATCAAAACTTCGTTCTTCTACGAACGAACGTTTTCAGACCACTGATACTGTCTTTAGCCTGCGTTTCAAATCTATGGATAGCCTGTCTCTTGACGAAGCCCTTATCATTCTTCATGAAACACTTGACGAAGTTATTGCTTTGATTACTCGGAAAACCCTTCCAGACGACAAAATTAGAATAATACTAGAATCTCCCAGCGTGGACTTTCCAATAGTCGTTCCAGTCAGATCGCTGGCCGATTATTCTACAGACTATGTTCTGGAGAACATTAAGACAGTTCTCCAATCCTACCAAAACTTTTCATTCGACTCTGGTGTTCTTTTAACGCTAACCCACATCAGGATGCCAGAACCAGGACGTGGGAAACGTAATGTTGGCAATTTACACACGCGAAAGATCGTAGACTTACCTCAGTGGTTGAAACGAAAGAGATGTATTATTCAAATTAAGGAAGCAGATAACTGTTTGCTTCATGCCGTTGTCGTGGCCACCGGCATTGTGGAGCACAAGTTAGCAAAAAGCGCTAACCTGCACCAGCCCAAACTGGGTAAACGCTCTGAAGACCGCACTTTAAAGAAACTTATAAGAATGGACCAGAAATGCCCTATGAGGTTGGGCAGAGTTCGTCAGTTACAAGAAGCCTGTAATTTTAAGTGGGGCCAGTCATTTTCCGTTAGCGACGTTTCTGTCATTCAGACTTTGCTTTCAGACTTTCAAATTAACGTCTGGTCTATTGAGGAGTTCGGAAAAACATATTTTCCGGCCCTTACAAGGATAAGCAAATAAATTTGTTGCTGTATGGAGGCCATTTCGACGTGATCACTAAAATGGCTGCCTTCCTGAACACTAAATTCTATTGCGCAAAGTGTAAAATGGGTTTCCACGAGCCTCGAGCTACTCATAAATGTCCTGTCGGTTGTTGTTTTTGTCACTATGTCCAATGCAAAAATAAGCTTGAGACTCCGATTCCTGGAAGTCACCCATTTTGCGACCGGTGCAATCGTTACTGGTTTACGGAAGAATGCTATCAAAACCATTTAACAGGCATTTGCGAGAGACTGAAACGGTGCCCGCAATGCTCGCGAGTTGTCAAGACTTCCAAAATAAACGATCACTACTGTGGCCTTTCATATTGTCCAACCTGTCAGATTTGGCAAGCAGAACCGCATAAATGTTATATGCAGCCTGTGAAACTAACCCCAAAAGAACCGAAATGCTCTGATGATATTGATTACAATATACAGGATCACGGCGAGGATATATCTTACCTGTCGGGAGACGAATCTGTTGATCAAAGGGCTGAGGAATGGAGACAACGAGTACAGCAGGAAGACGAAATGTATGACAGCACATTGCGCCAAGATGAAAAATTATTGACAGTTAAGAAGGAAACCAAATACTTCGTCTTCGACTT
The DNA here is from genome assembly GCA_030248195.1 of Trissonchulus latispiculum. NCBI lineage: Eukaryota > Metazoa > Nematoda > Enoplea > Enoplida > Ironidae > Trissonchulus > Trissonchulus latispiculum. The sequence goes on along the minus strand of JASAND010005865.1, from coordinate 13,255 downwards.
CGAATGCATGATTTGCGAAGACGGAAAACATCAGCCGAACTTGTGCATCATCCAATCTATGGAGGAGAAGCCCCGGCAATGGATATTTTCTGGTATTTCCGCTGGATACGACTTTTGCAGTTGGATGTTTAACACAACGGAGGTGCAAAACTCTACTTTTATAGCCCACAATTTTGGTGGGTACGACGGTTTCTTTATACTGGAATACCTCCATGAAAATGCTATTAAGCCGAATGTTATTTACAGAGGTGGGCGCATACTCACGCTCCATCTGGCTGGTCCCAACATCCGATTTATTGATTCTTTCAACTTTATACCTATGCCATTAGCAAAATTTCCTAAAACGTTCGGAATTTTAGAGCTGAAGAAAGGATACTTTCCTTATCTGTTGAACACTCCCGAAAATCAGTACTACTGCGGCCCCTTTCCTGCGTTGAACTATTTTGACGTCCAGTCCAGAAAGATGTCGGAATACTCAGAACTCTGCTCTTGGCATGCAAAAGAGCAACTTGCCTTCAAATCATCGAATAAAGAGTACAATCTACAGCAGGAATTAGCAGACTATTGCCGCAGTGATGTAGACATTTTAAGGCAAGGTTGTATAGCTTTCCATCAATACTTTTCCGATGTCACGGAAGGTGTGGACCCGTTTGCACAAAGCATTACGATTGCGTCTGCGTGCAATTATGTGTTCCGAAGAAACTTTCTTCGAGAAAACACTATTGCTATTATACCAGCTAAAGGCTATCAACCAAACAGGCTGTTTAGCAAATCTGCTATGGTTTGGTTGAAATGGAGAAGCAAGGAAACTGGTAAAAATATCAGGCATGTGCTAAACGGTGGTGAAGTGAAAATTGGTCCATATTACGTGGACGGATACTGGGAAGGCGGCTGCAACTCTAAAGAAGGAAAAATTTGTTTCGAGTTCTATGGATGTTATTTTCATGGCCACCACTGTCTACTTTCCCGGCCTCATGATGTTAACCATCAGATGAAGAATGAGCTGAAGCAACGATTTCAACGAACACAGGATCGAAAGCGATTTTTATCTGAAAATGGATATACAGTTGAAGAAATTTGGCAATGTGAATTTCTGAAATTATTGCAAACCAACCAGGAGTTGAAGAAGATCTCAGAAGATTACGAATTCTTTCCTGAACCCTTGCAGCCAAGGGATGCATTTTTCGGAGGGAGAACTAACGCAATTAAATTGTTTCATTCAGCCGAAGCTGATAGTGAAGAAATAAGGTACACAGATATAACATCCTTGTACCCCTGGGTCAACTATAACTGCACGTATCCAGTTGGCCATCCTACAATTATCACTGAAAGCTTTGATATTATTGATAGTTACTTTGGATTTGTCAAGTGCCGGGTTCTCCCTCCACGCGGTTTGTTTTTGCCAGTCTTGCCTGCAAAGATAAACGGAAAACTAATGTTCTCACTTTGCTTCACGTGTTCAAAGACCTGTAACCAAGAAGAATGTTCCCACTCGGACCAGGAACGAATGTTATGCGGTACTTGGTGTACACCGGAAATAATGAAAGCACTCAGTCTTGGATACACCATTGTCAAGTTAGAAGAAGTGTGGCACTGGGATTTACGTAGCAATGACCTTTTCAAAGACTACGTAAAAACATTTCTGAAGCTCAAGCAAGAAGCCAACGGTTGGCCCATCCACTGCACTACTGAAGACCAAAAACGTGATTATATTTCTGCTTACGGCAGAGCGGAAGGCGTATACCTTGACCCATCTAAAATAGCCTCCAATCCAGGAAAACGAGCAGTGGCAAAGCTGATGCTGAACTCGTTTTGGGGATATTTTGGCAAGCGCACTAATGTGGTTCATACCAAATACGTTACTAATTATGCTGATTATGTAACTTGTCTTTCGGATCCTACTCTAGACATAACAGATGTAACTTTTACGGGAAACGGATCAATGGCAGTTATTAGCTATAAAATTGGTGAAGACTTTGCCCTGCCAGATAATAAGGCAAACATACCCATTGCAGCCTTTACTACGTGCTATGCTCGCTTGAAACTTTACAGCTACTTAGAGAAGTTACAGAAGAAAGTGCTATACTTTGATACTGACTCTGTCATTTTTATTTCATCTTCTGATAAATCACAGGAACCAGCATTAGGGGACTACCTTGGAGATATGAAGGATGAAATTTGTGAAACCTATGGCAAGGGAGCACGGTGCTTCGAATTTTGGAGTTTAGGCCCAAAAAATTATGGTCTCTCTGTTCTGCAACATAATGGTGAAATTGTTTCCCAATGGAAGGTTAAAGGCATACCGCTAAATGTACGGAATGCGAAAAAGGTTAATCCGGAAACAATGAAAAAGATCCTCTTCTCCCGTGATACTATAACTACCGAGCAGAAGCTGATATGCAGGGACAAGAAAACTGTTTCAGTGCATTCAATGTCAATGGAAAAATGTTACAGATTGGTTTTTGATAAACGCTGCTTATTGTCTGACTTTACTACATTACCTTATGGATACTAAAGTGGCGCTTTTGCCCTGAACGATGACAAATTGTATTTGCAGTGTTGCATTTCACATATGTGAACTTTAGTTTAGCTCCTAAACTTTGTGTTCTTCCATGTGATGTGTCATTTTTCATAAGATAATCATAAGATAATGTGCCGATAGTTATCAAACAACTTATAATTAGTGTGCCTATGCAAATGTAGTCATAGTAAAAACGTCATTTTAATAAAAAGAGTGAAAAATATCTCTTGGTTTAAATAGGCCCAAAGAAAATTAATAAGAAGTCTCAAATTAAACTATCCAAGAGTATACTAAAATGAAGACAAGAACCGTTTTGTGTTTTACCATGTTTGTGAGCTGCATTGCATTCTTATGCTGTGTAGCCTTGGTCGTATTTGTATTATCTAATGACGTAGCTACCGCGTCGTACCATGAACAGAATGTTGCAGAGAAGGAAAATATGTTTCATCCTATAGTGGTGAACCTTCTTCCAGATGGGTCAGTAGGCATCCAGCAACAAATGATCCAGCGGATATACCCATTAAAGGATTTTAACAAAATTCAGAATTTTCTATACAATTGCTTTAATAGTAAAGGTTGCCCAGTGCGTAGCACAGATAGTCTGATGTGCCCTTTAATTGCTACATATTTAGATGTTCAGCTTTGCTTAGTCGATAATCAGGAAATAATGTTCGCTAGAGTTGGCCCTATGCATTTAACAAGGGCTGATTTATTGAAACTGTACGAGGTTTAAGAGTAACACTCAATATTATCATTACTTCTGTGTACTTGTTCTTGGCTTCATGCTTGCAGGGTTGCGCAATCAAAACCTATTTAAAGGACTAAAATCTGGGCAAAATCAATCTGTCTAAGTTTATCCAAACCTGCTGCCGTTTGTTCCAATGCCTTTCAAGTGTACTCAATGTGAAGAAACCTTTTGTATCATTGCTGATAGACGGAGACATATTCGCAAGGTTCATGCCAATCGCCAAGCTAGAACCTGCTGTGGCCAGACATTTAAAACCTTGCGATCCTTGAGAAAGCACAAGACTGAAGTGCATTCTCAATCCCTTCATATTAATACTAATAGCCAATCGACAGCCAATGATAAGCTTGCGCAGACTACCTCTGTCCGTATTAATATTTCTGATGGATCATACGCTTGTATTTTTGATTCGGAATGGCACCCATTTAGCAGCTTCTATCTGTCCCCAGTAACCATTGGCGGGGTAGTTTACCGTTCTGCTGAGCAATATTATCAGGCTGAAAAGGCGCGATATTTCTTAGACTGGAAGACTCACTGGAACATTTTAAATAGTTGGTCTCCCTCCTATGCCAAGCAGCTGGGTAAATCAATTGAAAATTACAACGAATACATATGGTTAAATGTCGCCTGTAACGTGATGGAATTTATTACTAAGGAAAAGCTACGGCAACATCCTGAGATTGAAGCTCTTTTAGTCAACACAGGTGATGATGTTTTGGCCGAAGCAGGCAAACCAGATGTCTTCTGGGGAATCGGTGTGGATATAAGCAACCCTTGCTTGAGAGAAACAACAGCCTGGCAAGGAAAGAATAAACTGGGACAAATACTTATGAAGCTAAGGTCAGAAATTAGAAACGAATTAATTTAAACGGACGATCCTTATAGACGAGTATATATTGTGTGTAAAATAATTGCTATATTAATAAAAAGAAGTTTTGTTGTTGTGTTTGCTTATTCTCTAAGCTTTTGGTATGTGTAAGCGGGATGGCCCAAAATGTTATTGATACTCCTTTTCTGAAATTTCAACACCCTTTCACATGTATAGTAGCTGCTCCCACTAAGGCCGGTAAAACAACGTTCGTGTCCAAGCTGATGCATTTCTCAGACCAAATGATAGCTCCCAGCCCACAGCGCATTCTCTGGTGTTACAGTGAGTGGCAAGAAACATATGATGATTTAGCTGACGTTGAATTTCACCAGGGAATTCCGGAACTGGAAGAGTTGAAAACAGGCCAGCCTACGCTAGTGGTGATAGATGATTTAATGTCCGAAGTGCAGAAAGATACTAGACTAATTGAGTTGTTTACTCGCGGGTGCCATCACTGGTCTTGTAGCGTGATACACATTACTCAAGACATATTTTTTGATAAGCGACGTACTAGCCGAATCAACGCCCAATACATAGTCTTGATGAAAAATCCAGCTGACAAACTCACTCCTTTGAATCTGGCAAGGCAGATGTTTCCCGGTAAAGTAGAGGGTTTCATGCAAGCGTTTAACCATGCCACGCTGAAACCTCATGGGTACTTGCTCATTGACTTGGATCAGAACACACCAGATGACTTTCGACTGAGATCAACAATATTTCCCAACGAGCCAAATGGTGTTTACAAACTGAAAAAGACATAAGAAGGATTCAAAAGACACATAACTTACACTGTATTTTGTACTAAACAGTTGGCTATGGCTAAGCGTTTCGAAAAGCATGTCGACTACCTCAAAGTGCTCTGCACTTGCAATGCTAAGCAACGGCGTGGTATTATTGAAAATGGAAACTCAGAATTAATAAAAACTATTTGTGATTGTGTGGAAAATGTTTTGTCTGGTAACGTTCTACTTCCTGAAAACGATTTACGGAGGCTAAAGCGGCACAGGAAATTATTGCGTCAACTTCGTAATAAACAGAAAACCGTACAGTCAAAGAAGCGATTAATTGTACAACAAGGAGGTTTTCTTCCTACACTACTAGCTCCTTTGCTAGGAATTGTTGGTGGGCTGGTTACCGATCTAGTTATGAAAAGATAATGGAGTATTCTATCCTTGTGCGACCAGAATACTTTGAGCGCCATCTAAAAGAAAGTGAAACAGATGTGGAGCGTGTAACAAGAAAGCGGAAATGCCCATCTGACGTTAAGCTGGCATTGTATAGACAAAAGGATTACAGGCGGCGCCTGCTTAGAGACAAGGGACAAGAGATTCTTGTTAAACAAAATCAAGCCGGTGAACCGGTGAAGCAAGATCCTCCAAAGATTGATCCTATTGTTGCAACTCTGCCAAAGAATCTGCAAAAGGTAGGAGATAAATTAATTGATCATTTGAAAATCATTCCGGATTTTAAAATCAATGACAAAGGGGAAATTTCATATAAAGGTACCGTGGAGCATGGATCGAGAATACTTGACTTGGTTCACGACTTTGTTAGGCATAGACCGAGAAAAAGTCCAGCTAGAGGATGGGAGCTAATGGCCACAGCCTTGCGTGACAGTAACGTGCCTCGAGAATTTATCACAAACCCAAGTAGATGGAATTATATCAATAATCATACACAACAACAAATTCAAGGAGGAACTGGCTTGGCTCTGCGGAAACTGAAATGGAAGACACTTTAGCATACTACTACTACACCCCCTCCAGTCCCGTGGCATATTCTGGTCCTCAGAAACTGTACAATTATGTCAAGGTGGTAGGGTCTGCTCCAGGATTAACATTGCCAGCAGTTAAAGATTGGCTCAAGAAACAAGATACTTACACTCTGCATAAGCCTATTCGTCGTAAGTATGCCAGAAGGAGATATTTTGTCACCGGCGTAGACATGCTATGGCAAATTGATTTAGCAGACATGTCTAAAGCTGCAAATGTGAATGATGGATACAAGTTTCTGCTAACATGCATAGATGTGTTTTCAAAATATGCATGGGCTGTTCCTGTAAAGTCTAAGTCTGCCAGTGAGGTTGTTGCTGCATTCGAGTCTATACTACTACAGGCGTCACGGGTACCTGTCAAGCTACAATCAGATAAAGGGAAGGAATTTTTAAATCAACAATTTCAACGGCTTCTTATCAACCATGGCATACATTTTTATACATGCGACAATCCTGATATTAAGTGTAGCATTGTAGAACGATTCAACAGAACGCTGAAGACCAAGCTGTGGAAGTATTTCACTAAAACTAGAAGCTACCGATACATTGATGACTTACAGCAGTTTGTTGATGCATACAACAACACAAAACATACAAGTATTGGAATGACTCCTGCAGAAGCTTCCGATCCCGCTAATCACAATAAGGTTTACCAAAAGCTGTATGGGCGTGAGCGGCATCCAATTGTGAGAGTAAACTTACAGGTTGGAGATATTGTTCGGATCAGTAAAGCAAAGGGAACTTTTGATAAAGGTTACCTTCCTAATTGGTCCGAAGAGCTGTTCAAAATTGTAAGAGTAGCAACCAACAGTTATCCTCCAATGTATCAGCTTGTAGATTTGCAGAACGAACCGGTGCAAGGAGGCTTCTATGAGCCAGAGCTACAGGCTGTAACCGAACCGGACAGTTATTGGATTGAAAAAATCATAAAAAGGCGTCGGCGCCGCGGCAAACTTGAGTATCTGGTGAAGTGGTCTGGATACCCTGAAAAGTTTAACAGCTGGATAAGCGATGGCGACGGATTTCTACCTACAACTGCCTAGCAATACCGGAGACTTTGATAGTAATACTCTAGCTCATTATGAAGTGAGACTACCTCATCGAATAGATCTAGAAGGCGAATGGGAAGTGGCCTTGGTTGAAATGATGTATCCTGTAACATGGGGAAACTTTCTAGAAAAGGACACCTCAATTTCGATTGCTTTCCCAAATCACCGTCCGGTAGTTAAACAACTACCAAAAAGACACTACGACACAGTCGATGACCTGTGTCAAGCCATCAATTTTACTATTCTAAATATGCGCCATCCTAGCACCCAGGAAGCGGTCCCAATACAGTTTAGATTTGATGGATACAGACACAGAGTTGTATACGCTGTACCAGCAAAAAAGGTTAGGTTTGTCTACTACCTACGACTGAGCGATGATTTGTATCAAATGCTTGGTTTTGATTGGGGAAACCAAAGAACTACGCGGTCGGTTGACAAAATTGTGTCTTTGGAAGGCAAACAAATAGCACCAAACAACGCTACAGCTTACAACTTGTTGGAGTTTGCAGCAGAAAGAGAGCCTGATATGAAAGGGGGTTTTTATTCTTTATACGTTTACTGCGACGTGGTAGCCCCTCAAGTAGTAGGTAATGCGTTGGCTCCATTGATCAGAGTGATTAATGTTGAAGGTGAACATGGTGATAGTGTAAGCAAAGAATACCATAATCCGCACTATGTGCCTGTGTTGAAGAAGGAGTTTAGTACCATTGAAATTAATATAAACGATGATAGTGGCAAGCCTGTTAAGTTTTCATTTGGAAAGGTGTTTGTCAAGCTACACTTTAGAAGGTTAAGACAATGAGAACCCCCTACTATCCAGAAAGTATAAAGACTTGGGAAGATGCGCTGTTGCAAACAGGAGGTGCACTTCCCACATATTCCGGCCAACCTTATCAAAGAGGGTATGGAATTGGAAGTTTCTTTAGGGGCCTGTTTCGAGCTGTCTGGCCCACAGTAAGAAAGGTTGGTGTTCATGTCGGCAAGGAGGCGCTTAGAACAGGAAGCGAAGTTGCAAGAGATTATCTTAATGAACAAAAAGACATAAAAAGCTCATTGAAGAAGCGTAGCCGTCAGGCGTTGGGACGCACACTGAGCAAGGTTGGTGAGGACTTACAGCAAGAGGGCGAAGGTATTGGTTATAGACCACCGGCAAAAGACATAAGAAGGTTAAGAAAGAGACGTAGAGTAACACTTCGATCTGACGTATTTGGAAATGGCTAAGCAGCTTGACGCGCAATCATATCCTGGTTTTAAAAGTGAACTGGATCTATTCTCCCTTCCTCCTACTCAAGTTGCTGTAGAAAAAGGTTACTGGGCTGAATATTATCCTCAGAATCCAGTAACAGACAATGGTCCCTACAGAATACATGTGCCAAAGGATTCCTTTATGCTGGATTTGAACAAAAATTATCTGTATTTGAAAATCAAAATTGTCACGGAAGACGGAAAGGACCTGGAATACCCGACATTGGCGAGTGGCGCAGCAGACACGAGCAAGGCTATAGTAGCTCCCATCAATCTGATTGGCTCCACCCTGTTCGAGAGAGTCATTGTCAAACTTAGTGACAAAGAGATTGAAAACAGTGGACCCTTGTACGCTTATAAGGCGTATTTGGAAGTATTGTTAAGCTACGGTTGGGACGCCAAGACAACTCATCAGCAACTGGCTATGTTCTACAAAGACACTGTAGGAAATTTTAATGATCTGTCAACAGGTGCTATGAAATGGCGGGGAAAGCCATTCATGACGAATAAGGGGGTGGAATTGCTTGCTCCTTTGCATTGTGACCTGTTCAAACAAGACAGATATATGCTAAGTGATACCGAATTCTCAATAGAATTACACAGAAATTCAGATAAATTTGCCCTGATTAGTGATGGAGCAGCCTACAAAGTAAAGGTGGAAGATCTCAGATGGTATGTATGGAAGGTGAAGCCGCAGGAATCCCTTAGTTTGGCAATTGAAAATGTTCTACGCAGCAACAAGGCAGCAAAATATCCTATCAGGAGGGTTAAAATGGTGACTAGGCACGTGGCGCCAAAGTCTCAGACAGTTGTGGAAAATTCAATCTTTTCTGGACAACTACCCAGGCGAGTGGTTATGGTGCTGGTAGACTCTGAAGCTTTCAATGGTTCTTTTACCAAGAACCCTTTGCAGTTTGAAACCGGCAAAATCAGTGAGCTGTCGCTCAAATGCGGAGATGAGTATATTCCCAAACATCCGATGAAAATGGATTGGGACGCCTTCCAGTACAGTGTCCCATATATGTACCTATTTGAGGGCATTAGCGCAGTCAACAGTGATAAAGGAATAGATTTATCATACGGAGACTATCGTAAAGGATACACAATTTTTGCATTTAATCTAACAGCAGACAGTATCGATGGAGGCGCAATGGAATTAATAAAAGAAGGTGATCTGTCTTTGTATATGCAATTGAAGGAACCCCTAAGCGCAAACGCACAAGGAGTAGAAATCATTATTTATGGTGAATTTGATAACTTAATTTCAATCGATCAAAACAGGACACCATTCTTCGACTACTCTCTGTAAAATTAATAAGTGGAGATCAGTGGAGCTCGTTATAGGAGACAATATGAACAGTTTGGAAATTGCAGAAACATTTAAAAGAGACTTGTGCGTTGATCGATTTTTTCTGGGAGTATTTCCGTGCGATCAATTGCCAGGTATCCATCAAAGGCCTGCATGTCTGGTTCTCAATACTGATCCTGCAGTGGCTCCCGGCCAACATTGGATTGCCATGTATTTTGACCAGTATACAGAATACTTTGACAGCTATGGCCTGGAGCCAATTCTGGCTTGCCAAGAAAAATACATTATTCATAAAACTAACCAGTTTTGTTTGCAGGACTTTGATACTAACGTTTGTGGGGAATACTGCATTTATTTTTTACATAAAAGGCTGAGAGGCTGGTCGTTCGAGGGCATCATAAATTATTTAAGGAAGCGTGGGGATAAGAACGACTCAATTGTGAAAACCTTTGTCGACAGGCTGCGCGTTTACAAGTACTGTCCTTCAGCTCAGTGTTGTACGTGTAGAAGCTATGAAGATTGTTAACATTGTACAGAAAGGAAAGCTGAATTCCAAAGTAGATTTAACTAAAGTCCCAGGCGCTGTCTACAATCCAGGACAGTTTAGTGGAGCCATTCTAACTGTAGGACCTTGCACAATTTTATTATTTTCTACGGGAAGTTTCTTGTGTCTTGGAGCTAAAGCCGAAGACGACGGACTGGAGAGTGGACAGAAATTGGCAAATCTTTTAAATACTAGTGTTCGGGTGCAGACCACCTGCAATATTGTAATTTCTCATCAGATTGGTTCTGAAATTGATTTGGAGGGTCTTTACAACCATCTCAAATGTAACTGTTCGGATATTTGCTTAGAGTTGGAGTTGTATAGTGGCCTAGTATGGAAAATGAATGGGGGTACTATAAGAATGTTTCATAATGGTAAATTTTTTATTGTTGGTTTGCGTAGTGTATCTGATGCTATTAGTCTTGTAAATGATGTGTGCTGTATTTGCTGTGGTTTTTTGAAATAAAGACATACAAACAATAAAAGAAAAAAGAAAAAACAATGACAGCGGTGACAGAGAACCTTCCCGTGGTGCTGTCGTTAAGGCATTCCAAATGCTGAACAAGTCTTACTCTGTCAGCTATGAAACCTGATTCTGCGATGATGCAGGTGTGGTGTAGTTATATATACGTTAGCCAACACCAAGCTAAGGGTACAGAAATGCCATTGAGTTATTTATGCGGCGTACTAGATGCCGAACTGCTCCATTACTAGGATGGGGTGATGAATAACTCAATGGCATTTCTGATGCATTTGTTACAGTAGTTCTGTTTCTAAAGATTGAACTTGTAACCTATACACAACAGGCCAAGAGTACGCTGCAAAGTTTTAGTAGTAGTGTACACCCCCCCTTCACCCCTATAGGTTCGGGTTCACCCCTATACTGTTGTTACCTACAAGCTTCGTTTCATGGCGATTTCAGTAATCAGTTAAGTTATAGTTAAGCCCTACTGCTTACTACGTAAACACTTACCACCTTTTATTTCTAGTGCCTTATATGAATTATACTACTTCTAAAGTGTTAGCTACTGATTTTGTTCAAAACAAGATTAATTGCGTACAAATTCATTATGACTACGTTACTTCCACTATAATGCTAAGTTATTTTCTTTAAAACAGCTAAACTCCGCTGCTGTTTGATTTATTACTCTTGAATGACTCATAGCTAATTACCAACCTTGAGAGTGAAAAGCTCTACTTAGTTTTGGCGCTACTTCTTTGTTTTGCCTCTCTCTACCCCAGAACTCGTTTTCATGGTTTCCGGCTATGCTTTAAGGATTAAGGAAGAAACGAATTTTATAGTAAACTCCCCCCTTCCCCCCCGTTGCTTCTATGTTTATGTGCTTAAGCAAATTTAATGAATAACTGATAATATTGAACAGCTGTTGCATAATAAGCTGGTGTAACAACAGTGTTTTACTATAAAAAAACACGTCCCTTTATGCTTACATTAACGCAATAAAAAAATCTCATTCCTGTCAACGGAGTAGACGCGTCTGTCGCAAGACACGATAATTAATGCATTATTTCGCAAATACGCTAGTATAATTGCATATTTACTTGTTTTCTGACCCCACAGTCGCATGCTTCATAAACACTATTGCCGCTGATTATGTCACATAAAGAAATATCTTTGCTGCGTAAGCGGTAAGTCAAGTAATAGGCAAGTCTTCTAGCCAAACTTTCACTGGTTGCGTAAGCAGCTGTTTTCTCAATAAAAGCATAAAGTCTTTCTTTCCAGACAAAACAAGTGGCAGCCAGCCTGGTTTCCAGCAGAAATTACTACGCAAATGTCTCTCCCTGCAAGTGATCAAACTTCATTTTAAATCAGATTTACCTGATTACGTGATTAGTTGTCACGCTGCCCGCAGGCGCAATCAGCTGCGCTGATTGCGCAAGCGTGCAGCGAACACTGCAGTTACATTTTTCCGCCCCGTCGCCGTACTTTTCATGACTGTTCTTTTATTTTATTACTGAGAATCAGGTTTCATAACTGACAGAGTAAGACTTGTTCAGCACTTTGCGTGCTTTAACGACAGCACCTCGGGAAGGTTCTCTGTCACCGCTGTCATTGTTTTTTCTTTTTTATTTTTAAAACGCTACATTTACGACAAACAGCACTTACATTGCTAGACTAATGAATACCATTACAGATACAGGTTTACATTTAAATACAATCTTCAAAGCAATAACAACGAATATGCCTCAATGACACAATGTCCCTAAACAACGTAAGGCCAACAATAAAGTTAGCCTTACTTACACGTAATTAGTGTAAGTACTTACCCAAGCACGTAAGTATTAGTCTTGTAAGTCTACGCTTACAGAAGAGTCAAGTTAAACTTCTACACAAATTGGTAATACGACAAATACCTATGATGAAATATTTTCAAATTCGCCATCATCTTCCACAGGTTCGTCGCTATCTGTGAGAACGTATTCATCTATACTTCTGTTCTTCTCAATAGCGATTATATACGCATCTAATGGTTCCATATCCTTATCATCCACTAGTTCGTTTTTTTATCAATTATCTCCTTTATAATGGGATCATTACCGAAAGCAATGAGCTCAGCAAATTTATTCAGCACCAGGCCGTTAATGGTTCTTCTGATGCGTGGCATAAGATCATCAAAAGCTTCTCTTTCTGCTTCTTTGTTTGAGTAACCATCTTCTTCGTATTCCTTTGATATCCGAGTTAAGCGCGACCTGTGTTTTGCTATGGCTTCTTCTTTCAAATCTTGCCAAAAATGTGACAATTTCTGTCTGCTAGCACTGCTATCATTGGTGTTAGTGCTGTCCTCAGTTTCATAATCTTCTCCGTCAGTTTCTGAAGTATTGTGTGCCCTCAGCTTGTGAGTGTACAAGCTTTGACGATGGCGGTATACTTTTGAGCATTCTGAACACTCATACATAGTGAAGGAGAATTTACGGTAAGATGAGTTCACCATAAAGGCACCCCTTTTATTAATTTCTTTCCATCTACTTACGGTAAGCCTTACAACATACTGCGTCAGTACTTACCCATCCCTGACGTAAGTGACTTCGGCAAATCTTGTAAGTGGTTTAGAAATACTTACGTAAGTAAACCTTTTTGTTGGTGCTTTTGAGCAAAACTCATTTAGTAAACTAACGGACCGAGGTTCGCCACATAGACAGACCGTTTCACTGCGGCGCGCACTAACTAAAGCCGAATCCCG
>JASAND010005861.1:0-34872 GCA_030248195.1 Trissonchulus latispiculum | reverse complement strand
AGTAATTAAGATATATATATATGTGCAATTACATAAAACATAGAGGGAAGGAGGGAATGTTTTAGTACAGGTTATGTGACTTGTTTTAAACAGATATCGTTGGATGGGGTAGCAATGGGATTAGAATAATATGTATGTCATAACAATTGATCAGAGTCTTTCGGCCATAATCCCTCAGGCCCTGACCAATTATAGTATAAAAATATAAGGGGGAGGCCAAAGGGAGTTTGGCCAGAGCGGGATTAGGACCCAATATACTCATCATCAGAGGGATCCAGTAGGTTTAGTAAAATTATTATATAAAAAATGTTTTTAATTCTACTGCTTGGGCCAAGCCTCCTATGAGACCAGAGTATAGAGAGTCATAATCCATCTCTTTAATAGTGCAAGAATTGTATAAAGGAACGATTTCAAGGTGGATACAAGTTTGAGAAGCGAGTAAGTATAGTGCTGAGTGTATAAGGTGAGTGGTGTCATTCAATAGGTGAGGTCAGCAGTTTCCACGTGAGTTAATTAGAAGTGATATGGGTAAGTTGACTAATAGTGACTAGGTGCTTATAGTGATGGTCCAATTATAGTATAAGTAATGTATTAGGGAAAGTATAAAACAGTGGGAATCTCGCTGTTGATGTACGGCTTAAGAATTATTAAGGATGTTTGGGAACGTAAAGATGTTGTGGGAGTGTAGTTATGATTTCTTGGAGGGGGATGTAGAATTATAATTTACAACAGGGTAGTGGTGTAGTTCGAATCGCAATATCCGATATTTGCGTATGTTGGAATGAAAAAAGAAGTTGCAGTCCGAATCACAAGGAGGGATGCAGCTTAAATTACAATAAGCTTGAGCTTAGTACTGCAAATAGATATGAGCGTGGATCACGTCGTGATTTATAATAGATTAAAGTAGCTCGAATTGGAGGGGCCGAAGCCCAAATTACTGGGGGCCGGAGCCCAAATTACAAAGGGTCCGAAGCCCAAACTACAAGGGGGCCGAAGCCGAAATTACAACTGGACTATAGCTCAAAGTTTCTGTATAAGAGTCGAGTGGTAACATGAAGAATTTAGATATTCTGTCAAAATTGTATTTGGCACGGTCATATATATTTCATCTGGATGCTCAAATCTTTGTGACATTTGGTAAGCGAAGCAAAGATCAGTTATGAGAAACTTTTTGAAATATTTTTGCGGAATAATAACACATTTTTATCGAAATTTTGAAGGACGAAGTTACGCATAAGTCTGGGTTAATCTAGTTCAGTTCATATACGACAATTCACATTCAATGCATATATAATAGCTATAGAACCATCAAGTAACACAGTGACTATATAAGACAAATTATTTCAGGAACTAATGTTTACTGGCGATTAGCGAAATTAATACAATGCTATTAGTGAAGAAAATTTTAAACAAAGTCGGTAAAACATTACAAGTAAGTACTTTCAAACAGAATTAATAGACCGGGTTTCCAGTCGATAAATAAGAAATTATTCCAAATGTTCCGGATTATCCGAAGTACTGGTAGCGCAGGTGCCAGCAGTAGAGGTATCCATATGGGTCGACTGAGACGTAGATTGGCGGGGGACGTTGGGAGACACTGGTTGAGAGGTAAGATTGGGTGGATGTTCCCAGCATTTGAGGCGACGGACAAATGGACGGGTGAGATTATTCAGTTCATCTGGTAGAGAATCTACGCTATAGGAACCAGAATTGGTCTGCAGATATGGTTTGCCAAATTTTCCAGTCCAGAAAGTACAAATAACATGTTTGAATATACGAATGTATACATGTATATACATATATACATATTATATAATAAACATCAGTAAATACATACTACGAGCTAATAGTATATATCCCGTTATACATTGTATTAGTAGTCGATTGATTGAAATCAAAATGAGATTCTATGCTGATCAGTTTGGTGAGATTCAGAGTCTAGAAGTGAGTTTAATGCCATAATTTAATAAGTAGATGTAGGGTAGGTAAAAGTGCACTTAGGAGGTTGTATATTATCTACCTTAATAATTCCTTCTTTAGCTTGCAAAATATTAGCATTTCTGGCGTTGTACAGGATGAATTCTAGATGTTTGCGCTCAGCGTCCAGAGCTGGGGCAAACTGCCTTCGTAACCTGATATGGTTTGAATGACATTTAAGAACTAAAGAGGAGAGATGTAATTATGAATTAGGACAATAACACTACAATCTTTTACATTACATGACAGTATAATGACCAACGTCATCGGACCCTTGACCTTAATTGTTGCACAATTGCTTCGATTAAACCATTTTGTATATAATTTTAGTGCGTTTATGTCAGTTTTTATTAGTGTTTATTAATGTGTTTTCGCACATTTTCTTAGAAAAACACACCTAAAACCACACCAAAATTTTGATTTCAGAATCAAAATTTTATTAATTTCGTCAAAAGTTTTAAACTGCAAAAGACGTTTTGGAAAAATTTCTTGCGCTTCTATCTTGCTTATACAATCCTGTCAATCCTCTCCGAGTGTGGGCTACCGGTATGAGCTATATAGGATTTTAATAACCTATCTGGACAATCTGCCTTCGAGGGTGTATTATTGTTGATCTAAAGTTGAGCAAATAATATGACTTTCCATGTAATGAGACTCTCCAATTCATGATTCAATCTCTTAAGGGTTTGGTATGTGTGTATGTGTATGTGTGCAGTGAACTTTAAAACGGTTTTAACTTTTTCAATGTTTGTTTAGACCGTCGATCTTTAAGCACGATTTCTCAAAATATTATACACAATTTCTCAGTAAAAAATAACTGTTTACCATAGCACTCTTCAGTGGAATGTTCTTAAATGTCATTCAAACCATATCAGGCTTCTCTAGTAGCACTTCAGTAAAATGTGAAAATCTTTGTCCGTAATAAGATTCTCTAGAGAGAAGTGAAAGTGAAATATGACTTTTACCTAGCAAGCGGCAGAGAATTATGACATTTCTTTGAATTTCATATTTACCTACGACACATACATTTAACAACAAATGATTGTAGAGACTGGACTCAGTGATAATAAGCTGTAAATTGCCTTAGGCAAAATTATTAATAATCCTCGAGCTAACGTAGCTAATTGTTGTTTGTTTGCAAACGGTTAATACAAAAATGAGGAACTAATTAGATTGGACTGAGTCAGAGTGAATGCTTTATAAAGTTGATCTGTCGCTAAGAAGTGAGTAATTACCTAAGTTTTGCTTGTTTTGTTGGCTCGGTGCTCAATTTAATGCTGGAGAATTGTTACTAAATTTAGTTACAGTCTGAGCACAGGCAGGTGCTTGCCCATAGATATACCAGAGAGTCCTTGCGTGCAAGT
Source organism: Trissonchulus latispiculum (assembly GCA_030248195.1). NCBI lineage: Eukaryota > Metazoa > Nematoda > Enoplea > Enoplida > Ironidae > Trissonchulus > Trissonchulus latispiculum. The sequence continues at coordinate 31,531 of JASAND010005861.1, read as the reverse complement.
GTGTGGGGAATAGGCACTCTAATAAGCATGCAATATGCAGCCTTTCAGAATTGCTTTGAAATTATGTGTTGTTATTTGGTACCTTTGGTTATTTTCAAGGTTTTGTAAAGACTTCTTAAGCTTGTCTTGTCTTGTCTCGTTTACCCCCCCCAGTACTCAAAATCCTTTAAACTTGACCAAATGAGCTAAAATTTGGTGTGGGTATGTTTTCGACCACGCTGAGTTCAAATATCGCAAAATTTTTCGATTTCGCGAAATTCGAACTTTTTCGATTTCTAAGGGGGGACCAAGGGAAACAGAAAAATTTTTTGTCTTCGATTTTGCTGAAAAGATGTATATAGGGGTTTTCTGTATATTTTCTGTTTTCTGTTTTCTGTATGTATATAGCTAAAGCTTTAAGTTTAAGATGTAAGCTTATACTGAGCGAACGGAAAGCTGAATCGAAAAACGGACTTCAGATTCGTGTTCTACGACCCCGAAAACCCCTATATACATCTTTTCAGCAAAATCGAAGACAAAAACTTTTTCTGTTTCCCTTGGTCCCCCCTTAGAAATCGAAAAATTTCGAATTTCGCGAAATCGAAAAATTTTGCGATATTTGAACTCAGCGAGGTCGCAAACATACCCACACCAAATTTTAGCTCATTTGCTCAAGTTTTAAGGATTTTGAGTACTGGGGGGGGGTAAACGAGACAAGACCCAGAATTCTTTAATTTGGTTACGTTTCTTCTGTGTGAAGTCTTTGACTTTAGTTCTCTAAGTCTTAATTAGAAAATTAGAAAATTAGTTTGGCTACTTCAAAAAGAGGATTTGTTCCGAATATCGGTCACTTCTCTGTTTCCATCTTCTGGAATCAACTTCTACGGAAGTTCATGCACCTTGAAGGTGAGCGTTTAGTTTCAAGGTGGGAGTGGATCCCGATGGTTATCAATTTATTCATGATTTTAAAATTTCTGTTTGCTGGGAATAAAGGCTGAATTCTTTGGGTAACCAATCATTTGCTCATAGTTCATGTGTTCGTATTTCGTTTGTTCCTAATTCATGTGTTCCTATCTCATCTTATATTATCGTATGTCATAATGAAAATGTGAATCATTTGTTCGTAAATTTTACTGAATTACAGAAACTGCAACAGAATCAAATTTTGTGATAAAGGTAAAAAGGAAATATAAATCAGATTTTTTATAGATGTGTTTGGATGATCCAACGCTTGGAGGGGATGACTACAAAGCAGACATGTGCAGGAGGGGAAGTTTTGGGAGGGGGTGGAAAACAGGATTTTCCGGTTTTTGCCTAGTAAACCGGAAAATCCGGATTCGAGGGGTGAAGGACCTCTTGGAGGGGTGAGATCCAGGTCTGGTGGCGGAAAACCCCCAGCCCCCCCCCAAGCCATGTATGCTGCAAAGTTTTGCTAGAATTGAAGTTAAAATATTTTCGAATTATCTTTGCAGCCATCTCCTTGAACCTCTCATGTATACCGTTGGTTGACTACTGTTGTAGGTAGTATCGGCGTCACATCGCCAATCGTCCGGCCATCGTCCCTGTGACCCCCAAATCTTTGTCCAAGGTTCAAGGTTAGGATTTCGGTGGCAACTGCCTAGACTAATTTTTCCGGAAGGGGCAAAGTGGAAACTCAGCAGACGTCGTCTTTTCGGTGGAAAATGAGCCAAGGCTTTGCTATTTTGTGAGGTAAAACGGGAAGGTTAGCTTGTGACACCGGATTATATGGATCGTAAGTGGTTTTCTATAATTCTTATAACCATGATGCAGTTAATACCTACAATTCAGTAAAATTTCAGAAGAAATGAGTCACATGAACAAATGTCATGTGAATATTCGAAACACGAACAAATGAATTACGAACAATGATAGGAAATTCTTAGCTTGTACGTATTTATTTGGAATTATATTTGGTGATCTTGAATTCGCACACTCCTTGCGAAACCTGCAGTGTTGTCTTTTGTTTAGTCTCTTGTCTATTTTGACAATTGGGCGTACTAAAAACCGACAAACAGCAATATTACACAAGACGATGCCTTCAGTCTTTCAGATAGTAAAATGACGGAAATGTTTGTACCATGTTTGGAAAATTCCAGTATATACCTTATGCCTTGTACTTCCACCTTGTGTTTCACTTCCTCGCTGACAGCTACTTGCAATTATTTTATCACGAAGCAGAACATACCAGTTCATACTATTGTTATTAGATTCAGATTTGCGTGACCAACGATATGAGGTGCAAGATAATGGCGCATTTGGCAATAATGCACTCCTACCGTATGCCAAATACCTTTTCAGGGATAGGCAGCTTTTTGTAGTTAAGAACCCGAGTTTAGCTTTAGCACACGTCTATGCATTTTACGGTTGCTTCAAGTTTCTCGGCCTCTTCAGTTCATTTAAACCTAGAAATCAGTGGGTGGCCTAGCAACTCTGAAATCTGCGAAACGTTCTGTCAATTTCTAGCTAGGTCAAAATCGGATATTATTGGCACGCAATGCTTCTGCATTTCTTCATTGAAATTTAAAGCAGTTGATCACAGTCTTTACAGAGATAGCGTGCGCTCGATTAGTTTGAGAATTAAAACTACAAATCGTTCACTTTGCGACATTGAACTGGCAAATAACAGTTTAACTCATTGCTAGTTAACCATTCACCATTGGGTTGTCCAAGGCCCCAGGCAGTTCAGATATTTCACCTGCAGGTTTCACAAATCCTAGACTTCGTCAAATCCAGCACGGATCACTTATTCGTGCACAACATTTATTCAAGTAAATGATCTCCTGACAACTAAAATGTGCATTCATTCCTAATAAGTAGAGCAATTGAGCGATTGGTTCAGGAACTCTCATCTCAGCTAGCTTACTCTTCAAAGTTCTACATTACTTTATAATGGCATGCATGGTAGGGTTTTGTAAACTGCTTACAGACAAAAAACTGTATTTCAAAAGGAGGGAATCACTGCACTGGAAAATGACACTCTTACCATAATAACTGTATTGTAATTTTTAGTTTCTATAAAGCTGCTTTTTGCAAGCTATATTTTTGAGGTGCCGCGAAGCTCTTTTTAATCCTCAAACCAACTCCCCCCACCCCCCCCCTAACCTTCCCCTCCCACACACCCCCCCCCCCCCCAACCCCCCCCCCCCCCCAAAATCACACCTCCCCCACCACCCTTCCCACAAAACAAAATACAGGCTACGCACATTTCAGAACTATTTGATGGAGGTATCGAATTCAATTCCGTTTTGACGCTTGGTTTCTTTTCTTTGATGTAAGACAGAAAAAAAGGTTACTCCAGAAGAAGAGTAATAATGGTGCTTATTAACCAAGGAATCCTTAACAGAAACTTCAATTCCGTTTTGACGCTTGGTTTGCCTCAATGATTCATTTTTTATCTAGCTGCCAGTTCTGTACTTCTACGTTCGATTTCAGCATTAGTCACAAGTGCACAAACCACAACAACCGCGAGTGAGTTTTAGGGTCTGAGTAACAACAACTGCGCAATAAGTAGCACTCAAGCCATAAGACAATCAATCGAAATTCACTTTAAAATCTAGACGTCTAATTAACCTTTCTATTTTTGCGTTTGAACAGATTCTAAAACTGCAATAATACATAAGCACACTGTGACCATTAGCAAATTTCGCACTAATCACCCCAATTACTGTTCACTTTCTCAGTCTTTCAGCTTCATTATGGGTCTTTCTTGACAATTTCTGTATTTTTAGTCAAATCTTTTATCACTTTTGTTGCATTGAGTGAAACGCACGTCAGCTATGGCGTCTGCAATGGATTCCAACCTAACCGAAGCGGAGCTAGACGAAATCAGATCTGGCGCCGCAGTGGCGGGGTTTGCCTGCGGTATCTTGATGCTGGGAGCGTGTCTATTTCACGGGATGTTCATGTGGATGTTCTGCACTCATGAAAAGCTGCGAAAAAAGGAAACCTGGATGCTCCTGGGCTGGTCCTATATGGACTTTTGGTTTGGTCTGGCCAACGGGACCTGGTCCGTCAACCATTGCTACATGTTTATCACGGATACAATTTTGGACAAGACCCCTGTCTGGATCTGTATGTGGCGTGGGATGGTCCCTTGGATCGTGATGGCTGCCATTGGGGACGTTGCTTTCAGTCTGCTGACGGCTGTCGACAGATTTATTGCCATCGTCTGGTTTCAGACCTACTTTTCGATGAGCGATAAGTTCGCCAAGTATTCTACGGCTGCTGTGGTGGCCGTATCTAAACTGGTAGTCTTGGGTATGACAATTGAGACCTATAGGTCGGATCATCTGTTTAAGATGGTCCCGGCCAATTGTCATATTCAAGACACCTTTAAGCTAGATATGCTAAATCTGAACTATGTTATAGTTATGACCGTTAACACACTGTCACAGGTGATGTATTTTGTAGATATTATTGCACTACGCTTCACTACCTATAGTTTTACGTCTGATTCTACTAAGGCTTATGCTTACAAAATGCAGGTGAAAACAACCAAAATGTTACTATTTGTAAATTTGATTACATTTCTTACAGTTTTTCTACCCACCTGCATTTTGTTAATCATAAAGTCTAGTGGAATGCGGATGGGGGAGTTTGCCTACGGGTGGACCTATACAATTTTCGGCGTCAATTATTGTGTCAATCCGATGATTTTTATGTTCAAGCAGAAAGAGGCTAGGGAAATTCTTGATGGCTATTTTGTGCGGTTCAAAAAACGTCTTGGCATAAAAACTACGAAGGTGTTTGAGCACTCTACCAGTATTGCTAGGAGAACTGGAATCACGGTTAATAAGATGTCTGTTGTATCCGGAGAGCACAAATGAGACTTAGTTCGTCGAATGAATAACTGAACAATTTTTCATTGGTGTTGGATGTCAATGTTTCACTCAGTCCTGTCACGGTCGCCAAATGTGAAAGGTTGAAATCAGGATTGAAAGAATTGAAGAAAAGTGTCCAAGGCGGGGATCGAACCACCGAGTTTCTGATCTCTAGTAGAACACTCTACCACTCAACTATGCCTGCACAGCAATATTATTTCATCATTCTAATTTCAACCTTTCGATGTTCACGTGAATTACGGATAATTTATTAACATTGTCTTGAATTTTCGCACTGAAAAACATTTATAACCTAAGCTCGCACATAACTGTACAGTACGTATATAATGTAAATACAATATTGATGCTTGTAATGAAAAGTGTTGTCATAATAATGTCATAATTGTCATAATAATTGATCATTGTGATTACTATATTAAACTGCATTATAAGAGCAAGACATACAAGACAGGAGCCATAACAGTCGGAGAAACGGTACACAAAAGCACTTTAAAACAGCAAAAATCATCAATGAACTAGGAAATATAAATGGAATTCGTTTCCATAGAAAAAAGTAAGCCACTTAAGGAGTTCTCTTTGTTTCATTGTATGGAGGTGCTTCGACCACAATACGCGAATGTTCCCTCGCTTGGGGAGGGGGTCGACCGACAAGCGTACGCCCTCTCTGCTTGGTGGCGAAGGGTAGATAACAGAAATCCTCGTTTGGTGGGAGAAGGTTAGACAAAAAGGTCCCCGTTTGGTGGGTGTAGGCAAAAAAGTTTCCGTTTCTAAAGATTTATTTACTAATATTCATATTTATTGCTTTATTCAATATAACTTCAGCACTAATTTTAGAATTGATCCTTCTAAAAACTAAGGGTCTTTTCGCGCGCGAGTAAGAGTTAGAAAATTTTAACTAGTTTAGACCTGCGGGAGAGTTAAAATAAACTGTTTAACTCTTTTATTTAACCCTGTGCGCGAAAAGGATTGAGTCAATTTTAATTCTTTTAACTCGCTAAGGTGCAAACTCCAAAAATAAATATACTAGGCCGTGTGTTGAAGATAGAAGATGCAGCAGTGCAGCAGAGTAAAGCAAAGGCATACCTACATGCATTTCATAGTATAACATCGGGGAAGATATTCCGCAGCAGTGGAATAAAACACTTGAATTATCTAACAATGCCACTCTACAAATGGTAATGGTGATTTCATAGTCCCAGTCGCCTCTAGCCTCCGTCAACGCGCTACATTGCCATGTTACACTTGGGGGCGTCGACGCGTTGACGCACGTCTACGCTTCCAAATGTAGCATCACGCCGTGGTGAAATGCTACCACTGGAAGCGTCGACGCGCGTCGACCCACTCATTTGTAGCATGCAAGTTACGGGCATTGACGCACGTCGACGCGCGTTGATGCGTGCAAAATGATATTGCCGTGTATAGACGCACGTAGGCGCGCGTACACCTGCGTTCGCGACTATGAAGGCACCTTAAATCACGGCATTTCTAATTTCTCTGAAAACGTTTAAGAAAGGTGAGAAATTGCGCTACTTTTAAAATTTATTAAAATCTCGAGTTTCACAATAATCACTTTGCCTGTTGATTAGCAGATCAACATGTTGCTTGTTTGTTATTAATTAACAAGTAGGCCTCTAGAAGGGGCATTATCTCGCCGCTGAACGTAATCTGTGCTATGCGATTTACAGAAGACACAAATAAGCAAAAAATTGCAAAGGCAAGAGACCATAATTGCACCATATATAAGAAGAAGAGTAGGCCACTAGAGAGTTTCGCTTCACTGCATTGCGTAATGGTGCTCCGACCACAATACATGGAAATCTCTCCCCCGTTTGGTTGGGAGGGGGGTCGACAAACATACACATACTCCCTCCCTGTTTGGTTCAGGGTTGGAGGGCAGCCAAAACAGGTCCCCGTTTGGTGGGATAGCACCGTAATCCTGTGTTCCCCCACCCCACGGGGAGGGTGATCCCTTCAATCTGATTGGCTTGGCTATCCCACCACCAAACGGGGACCTGTTTAGGCTCCCATCTCCACCAAACGGGGAGAGGGTATTTTTGTCGTTCCCTCATCACATATTCTGGTGGAAGCACCGTTACGCAATGCAATGAACAGAAGCACCCCATGTCGCCTACTCTTCGTCTAATATATGTAGCAATTGTGCACTCTTGCTTACACTTACGCTTATACGTTTTCATCGGCGCAGTACGATTGTCGCCATGCCTCTCCTAAAACACAATACCAATACCAGATTCATATTTCAGAATTTTAATTTTATGCGACCGCTTCGTTCTGCTGAATCACTAAGAATTATTTGATTTTGGGAATTGAAATGCTCTTGATCACTGATGAATGCGTTCTATGGCTATCGAAATAGAAACTAATTTGCGTACTGAACAAAGACTGATAAATCCAGAACTTTTCATTCAATCAAAGAGGCCGTGTGTGAATAAAGTTCAGGAAAAACGTTTTAATTTATGAATAACTAAATTTTTATTGAAAATAAAGATATTCTTGCTTTTTTGAATAACAACAATCTAGCAAAATGTAAGCAAACCGATATTAAAACTTGAAATACATATTTGAGAAAAGTGATGTGTCAGTGACCCCACTGACAAAAAACGACGTATATGTGGTAGACAGATAGCGAAGTTAGACACTTCTAGAAGTGTCTAGTCATTTTAGACACTTCGCAAAGTGCCTAGACACATTGCGAAAATTTTGTCAGTGACGTTTTTCTGCAATGTGTCTAGGCACTTCGCGAAGTGTCTGACCTTCATTAGACACATGTAGAAAATTTCATTTGTCATGAACTATATATATGACTCCAATCAATTTATTTGCTGACACAACTGTGGTTCAACTTTCGGAAATTTGAAATATTTAGTTTTTACATATTTTACTGGATATATACTTATACTTACATTTCGTCTGCAGTCTATTGCAGTCAATTGCGTCAATGAATTCAAGAGATTTGACATTAATTCTGAGCACCAACTTTTGCAATTAACAGTTTCAATTGCTTTTTCTGAATTTTTGCAGTTTGAAGTGCTTGTTCAGAATGTTTTGAACCACAAAGCTGTGCTGGACAACATCTTAAATGATATATATCTTTTAGTACCTATATATGATATGATATATATGATATACATCTTTTATACTTATGCTAATTTCGTGATTCCTGAAAAGGTACTAAAAGATATATATCATTTCAGATGTTGTCCAGCACAGCTTTGTGGTACAAAACATTCTGAACAAGCACTTCAAACTGCAAAAATTCAGAAAAAGCAATTGAAACTGTTAATTGCAAAAGTTGGTGCTCAGAATTAATGTCAAATCTCTTGAATTCATTGACGCAATTTTTGTGATTACAACATACATAGAAAGAAACTTCATACTGAATTTCAATAATAAATTTGGAATTTTTTGAAATTTAGCACTTTTGGAAAAAACAAAAAATGCTAATTGCTAACTTAATTAATTTAATCTTGTTGTTTTGACTTTGTTACAATATACTGCAGACGAAATGTAAGTATAATATAATATAATATTGTGGCCTGTGATGAGCATAGGGCACATTTTAAATAAAGCGTCAAAGCATTCAAAAGGAGACAAATTCGATCTTATCTTATCAGCATGCTTGCCTCTAGGCTAGATAAAAACTCACCATTTGTGTTTTACAAATAATACTTTGATTAGCTTCAATCTTCAATCTTTGGCTTCATAATAAGGTTAAATCCTAGAAACTAGCTTCAATTTTGATTCAGTTATCAGCTCATATTTGCTGCATTTTTTCTGTTATTTGTTTTGACTCAAAATTTGTGTTACAAAAGCTCAGTACTTTTTTTATATTAAAATATGTTTACAGTTGAATTATTTTCATTTATGTTCCAGTAGCGGCTCCATATTTACGCATTTTAGGCACTTTATTGCATCTTCAGCTTCACACTAACGCATAGTCGAGTCAGTTGATAACAACGTGAAAGGGGGAATGGTTTAAAGGTTAGGTAGATGCCAAGAACGGAAGAAACGATGCTTTTTGTCAATTCTAAACTAGGAAACATCTATTCTCTGTTTTAATTGATGACTCACAATTAAAATAACCTTATTATTAACAGCTCAGCAAAGATTTCTCAAATGCATGAAATTGACAGAAACGTATGTGCTAATATGTAATTCTGAATTGTTTAAACTTTATTAGCGGTATAAAGGTAAACTCTTTAAACATTAAACAAGTAGGCCCCAAAAAGGGCATTATTCCTTCGTAGACCTGCGAAAATCCTGTTGCATTCTACCACCTCTTCCTCCTTTTCTCCAAAAGCCGAAGATCTTTTAAACGATTTCACTTTTTCTTTTCTCCAGTTATTTTATATCCGACTAATTCTTGTTATTTGTTCAAGCAGATACAAATCCCAAGACCATTTATCACTAAGACCGTTACAAATTTGATGGTTTCTTTAAAAACTGAAAGATTATGCATGGAAAACTTTCATTCTCTCTATTTTGTTCGGTTCTAGGCCCTAAACATGATTGCTGAGCTGAGCTGTTTAATCAAACCCAGTTTAGCTGAAAGCCATTTCGCCCCGTCCTAAGTGCACCGTTGCGCTGCTAGTTGCTACTATGCAACACTAGTGCCAAAAATATGCAGCCAACTGGAACTGCAGACAGTCAAATACTGCGAAAAGACAGACGTTGTGACATCTTAATAGTAGTCTGAAACCTAATTTGCATATTGTACTGCAGCGAAGCAAAAAAATCCCTAAGTTAGCCCTGTGCTGAAGATAGGGCTTCTGATAGGAGAAATTACTCAGTACACACAAAAGATACCAAATCCCTTTTTATACATTCCGGCTACAGCCGGAGCCGGAATAAAAATGTTCAGACAATGCATTGATTTTCATACATAGTAAACAAGTAAGAACTCGGTTGCAAAATAGTTGGCTGCTCAGCGGGTTTTCAATTACTGAAAATGTTGCCCCAGCAGAAACTTAACCTTTTGCACAAAATATTGCTTGTTTGTGTGTATTATGTTATCAAATGGGCCTATTTCTTTAAAGATTAAAATGGTCGGATTAAACGGATTAAAAATCAGCCGGATTAAAATTTTAATTTATATTTCTTTAATGCAGGATTAAACGGATTAAACGGATTAAAATTAACTCGTTTAATCCGACCATTTTTAATCCACGGATTAAACGACTTGATTTTAATCCATTTAATCCGCCATTAAAGAAACAGCGATTAAAAATTTCAATCCGCCAAGTTTTAATCCGTTTAATCCGCGTAGATGCACGAGGATTAAAAGTTAGTTGAAAATGCAGGCGGAGGATTAAACGGATTAAAATTAATCTTTAAAGAAACAGCGATTAAGCAGGTCGGATTAAAATTAACTCGTTCATTTTTTAATCCGAAGTGTGAATAAAGAAACAGGATTAGATTAAAATTTTAATCCTAGGTGCATTAAAGAAATAGGATTAAATTTAATCCATTTAACTCGTTTAACTCGCTGGATTAAATTTTAATCCGTTTAATCCGAGGTGCTGTTTCTTTAATGCTGATTAATTTTAATCTAATCCGTTTAATCTTTAAAGAAATAGGGCCAAAGTCATGTTGACAGCATAATAAACACGCAAAACTGAAGCAAAATGTGAAAGTGAAAGCATTAATGTTTTCCAGATTGCTCTCTCCGTAATGATGCAAGCACGTTTTAGGCGGGGTTCACAGGCTATCGCGTGTCGCATGTCGCAAGTCGTATGTCACATGTCGCGCAGGATTTGTAGTGTGTCGCATATCGCTTGTCGCAATGACTGATGTGTTCACAGGCTGATGTTCTGTCGCTGGAAATTCCATTGCAACCCTTGCTAATGGCAACATTTCATAGGCTAGAGGCACCACGTGACACGCGACAAAAGTTAAAACATTTTCAACTCCTTACAACACTCGACAATTTGTCGCACGACACTTTTGTCGGTACAAGCTATGAACCTGTGAACACTGTCTCGACAAGCGACACACGACATACGACTCTGCGGCACACGACACGCGACAAACGACTGAGCTTGTGAACCGACCTTTTCTCAAATTTTTCATTCATGTTTTCGGAATTTCCCCGTTTTCGGATCAGTATGCAGGGCCACCTTTCTCATTTTTGATTTAAGTGTAGATTACGCGAATCATTAATTTCCAAAATCTTTCAACATTTATAAGATTCTGAAACTTTCAGCTATTCTAGCAACCGTTACTGAACATTGAACTTTGTTTATCGTGGTGCCCAGCACTAATTAGACACGCACTCAAAGAAACCTTTTATGTGCTGCTCAACGCGATCCGCAGAACAACAGAGAACTTTGACTTGCAAGATTCCAGCTTGAAAGCTATACATTATTGAATTTCATGACGGATCCGTAGGATCCAAAATTTCGTGTTTGCGGCCAGTTGATGCAGATGGTATATACATTCTCCCAATCTGACCAGCCTAGAGTGTTGCTTAGATTATCCAAAGAATTATGTGCTAATCCATCTTTAATCTAAGTGTAATTAATGCATTGCTATTATTAATGTTATTAATTAATTTTTTATATTCATATTTAAATTGACAAAGGGCCCGGCGGGGACCTTTTCCATCCCCCAAACCCAGTGTCAGAAGAAGCACTTCTTCTTTTTGTTGCTGTTTTATGATCAAACATCAAAACACTTATATAAATCAAAAGCTTAGCTTTTGTGGGTTGACCAGTGCAATGTTGTCTTTCCTCTTGTGCCTAATCAGTACCAAATCTGATTTCCAAGGATATAATTTCCCATTTCAATCTCCGTTCAAACGTTATTCCATAGAGCATGTTAGTGTATTCCATAGCTGATATTGACCAATTAAAAATTTTCCGTCCTTTGTACTTACTTGGATATATTTGTAGTAGCATAGAGTGAAACTGCGGGCCCAAATCCGTTATCTGGCATCTAATATAAACATTGTGCAGTCATCCTGCACAACTTTAAAATTAGTGCAGAATAAAAATTCAGCTCTGAAAAGAAATGCAACCATGACAGAAAACAAGCATTTTCGTAAAGGGGGTCGTGCAAACATTTTATGTTCTCAGGCATCAAACCGTTATCTGGCATGGACGTAAAATTGGAATTTAGACCGAATGGGAATGCCTGTATGTAAATCAACCATCTTCATTCCCGAAGGGCAACAACCTTTTTCAACGTTGAAGTTAAAACTGAAGTTAGACTTGCACAACACAAACACTGACTACTGCACCATTGTCTTCAAAACACTCATCTTCATTCCCGAAGGGCAAATGCCTGTTTCAACAAGTTGCAGATTTTATGTGTTGCGGAAATTGTCAAAACTGCCAAATTCGCATCTCACATTTGTGGCTTCAACTGGCTTTTCTAGGAATCTGTGGCAGGATTTCAGCAAGGTTCAGAAACATGATTTTTGCAAGTAAAGCCAAAAACAGTGAGATGCCAATTTGGCAGGATTTTGACAATTTCGCCTATGTTTAGCACGTAAAACCTGCCACTTATTCCTATTAGGAATAAGTGGCAGGATTTTTCTAAGCTTCAAAAAATGCTTTTTTGCAAGTAGAAGCCAAAAATAGTGAGATGCCAATTTGGCAGGATTTTGACAATTTCGCCTATGTTTAGTACGTAATACCTGCATCTTATTCCTATTAGGAATAAGTGGCAGGATTTTTCTAAGCTTCAAAAATGGTTTTTTGCAAGTAGAAGCCAAAAATAGTGAGATGCCAATTTGGCAGGATTTTGACAATTTCGCCTATGTTTAGCACGTAAAACCTGCCACTTATTCCTATTAGGAATAAGTGGCAGGATTTTTCTAAGCTTCAAAAATGGTTTTTTGCAAGTAGAAGCCAAAAATAGTGAGATGCCAATTTGGCAGGATTTTGACAATTTCGCCTATGTTTAATACGTAATACCTGCATCTTATTCGCTTCAGACAACATGATTTTTGTCAAGTAGAAGTCAAAAATAGCGAGATGCCAATTTGGCAGGATTTTGACAATTTCGCCTAATGTTTAACACACAATTCACCCATCACACCTTACACATTACAAAAATGTCGATTATTTCTTTAGTGAAACATAATTTAATCGTATGAAAAAGTACTTAGAACGGTGATGCTACTGAGAAGTAATGCACGATTACAAAATATGTGAAATACGCCCTATATACACGAGGGGGCTCCGGGGGCAGAGCCCCCCAGAAGTTGAGAAAATTTTTTGCGATTACGGAAAAATCCGTAATGCAAATGTTCAAAACGATTTAATTCGCATCTGTTGTATCTAACACATATAATGACCAATTTTTGATATTATTGACACACATTATTCAGATGTTTTGACGTTATAGTTAAACTAATTAAGAATTAGTTAAATAGCTATAAAATTAATATCATTCAGAACAAAGGCAGTAATCCTGTTTTGAAAACTCAGAGAACTAATGAATCCCGGAAACATTATGACAAACAAGCAGCCCCCCAGAAGTTGGAGAAATTTTTTGAAATTACGGATAAATCCGTAATGAAAATGATTAAAAAGATTAATTTGTCATCAGATACATTTAACTAAAATACCTAATGCATTTTTGTGTAAATTAAATTTGTAAATTATAGAATTTTGAGTTGTTTTCATTTTGAGAAGTAATAATCAATAAACAAAGAGCGTGCATGCGATGCGTAGTGCAGTATTAATCAAAGGCAAAAACAGTGAAATATTAACGTTGGTTACGAATACGATTGATTAACCCTTTAATGCCTGAATTTCTTAAGGACAAACGTTTCTCGATGACTGCGCTAGAATGCTTTAAATGAACCAAACCAAAAATTGGATGCTCTACAAATTTGGTTGACTTTTGGTAATTAAGGGATTAACCCTCAGAAGCTGAAAATGTTTTGAAAATCCAGTCAAGAACAAAATTTAGACTTTAGGGCCCAAATCCGTTATCTGGCATCTCATATAAACATTGTGCAGCCATTTTGCACAACTTTGACATTTGTGCAGAATAAAAATTCAGCTTGGAAAAGTATGCAATCATGACAGAAAACAGACATCTTGGTAAAGGGAGCCGTGTAAAGATTTTATTGTGTATTATTTTTTATTTATGTTATCCAGCATCAAACCTCCATGTGGCACGGACGTTAAATTGTCATTAAGAAGGTAAAACATGAAATAACTAAATCAACTCTCTTCATTCCCGAAGGGCAATAACATTTTTCCAACGTTGCAGCTAAAACTGAAGTTAGAAAGGCTTGCTGTGCACAAACAGCGATTACGGCACCATTGCCTTCCCCACACTCATCTTCGTTCCCGAAGGGCAAATGCCTGTTTCAACAAGTTCTCGGATTTATGTGTTTAAAATTCTGTCAAATTGGCCTTTTGCATTTTTTGGCTTTTACTGGCTTCTCTAGGAATATGTGGCAGAATTTCTTCAAGATTTAGAAATATGATTTTTGCAAGTAGAAGTCAAAAATAGCGAGATGCCAATTTGACAGGATTTTGACAATTTCGCCTATGTTTAACACATAAAACCTGCCACTTATTCCTAATAGGAATAAGTGGCATTATTGTATTAAACTTCAGAAACATGATTTCTGCAAGCAGGAGTCAAAAATAGTGAGATGCCAAATTGGCAGGATTTTGACAATTTCGCCTATGTTTAACACGTAAAACCTGCCACTTATTCCTAATAGGAATAACTGGCATTATTATTTTAAGCTTCAGAAACATGATTTTTGCAAGTAGAAGTCAAAAATAGCGAGATGCCAATTTGGCAGGATTTTGACAATTTCGCCTATGTTTAACACGTAAAACCTGCCACTTATTCCTAATAGGAATAAGTGGCATTATTATTTTAAGCTTCAGAAACATGATTTTTGCAGGTAGAAGTCAAAAATAGTGAGATGCCAATTTGGCAGGATTTTTACAATTTCGCCTATGTTTAACACGTAAAACCTGCCACTTATTCCTAATAGGAATAAGTGGCATTATTATTTTAAGCTTCAGAAACATGATTTTTGCAAGTAGAAGTCAAAAACAGTGAGATGCCAATTTGGCAGGATTTTGACAATTTCGCCTATGTTTAACACGTAAAACCTGCCACTTATTCCTAATAGGAATAAGTGGCATTATTATTTTAAGCTTCAGAAACGTGATTTTTGCAAGTAGAAGTCAAAAATAGCGAGATGCCAATTTGGCAGGATTTTGACAATTTTGCCTATGTTTAACACATAAAACCTGCCACTTATTCCTAATAGGAATAAGTGGCATTATTATTTTAAGCTTCAGAAACATGATTTTTGCAAGCAGAAGTCAAAAATAGTGAGATGCCAATTTGGCAGGATTTTGACAATTTCGCCTATGTTTAACACGTAAAACCTGCCACTTATTCCTAATAAGAATAAGTGGCATTATTGTATTAAACTTCAGAAACATGATTTTTGCAAGTAGAAGTCAAAAATAGCGAGATGCCAATTTGGCAGGATTTTGACAATTTCGCCTATGTTTAACACATAAAACCTGCCACTTATTCCTAATAGGAATAAGTGGCATTATTATTTTAAGCTTCAGAAACATGAGTTTTTCAAGCAGAAGTCAAAAATAGTGAGATGCCAATTTGGCAGGATTTTGACAATTTCGCCTATGTTTAATACGTAAAACCTGCCACTTATTCTTAGTAGGAATAAGTGGCATGACTTTTCCATATTTAGAATAACGGCAGTTGAAGCAAAAAAAATGCAAAATGCCAATTTGGCAGAATTCTGACATTGTCGCCTAGTCGTCGCCTATTAACATAAATCCGAGAACTTGTTGAAACATGCATTTGCCCTTCGGGAATGAAGATGAGTGTGTGGAAGGCAATGGTGCCGTAGTCACTGTATATATGCGCTATGCAAGTGTTTTTAACTTCGATCTAACTTCAACGTTAAATAAAGGTTCTTGCCCTTCGGGAATGAAGAGGGTCGATTCTTCACAGGCGGTCAAGTGGTAAACTTTATGTCAATGGCAATGTTTATTGTCAATGTCAAATCGAAGGTGCCAGATAACGTTTAGATGCTAGAGACCATCAAATATGTACATGTTCTCCTTACCAACATAAAATTTAATAGGTTACGACAACCTGTGTTTTTCAAAGAGCTCAGCCAGCTGCACAAATTCAAAAGTTGTGCAGGATGGCTGCACAAATATTATATGAGATGCCAGATAACGGATTTGGGCCGACTTTAGAAACTGTGCTAATGCAATTGTATGAACCTCATTACATTACATGATCCCAAAAATTTGGATATTCGGCTACGGCTACAAATTTTATTAATAATGGGCTTTGACCTGTAATGTATCGATACAGGTAGATAACTCAACTAATAACTCAACAAGTATATACTGACACATTACAAAGCGTTGGCATTCGATGACATAGTGGAAAACACCAGGGGGTCTGGGGGGCGGAGCCCCCCAGAAACAGAGAAAATTTTTGGAAAATATGGAAAAATTGGTACTGGAAACATTAAAAGTTTTCACTCTTACAAAAGTGAATTTTCTCCCGAAATAATGTTGCGTCTAGCTTGCGTCCCGTTAAAATTTCGTTGCGTCAAGATAAGAAACTTTGCGTCCAGACGCACTTCTGGACGCAAAAAAACCCAGTTTTTGGAGGGCTGAAACCCGGTTTACACTGCAATAGGTTTAAGGTTTTAGGTTTAAGGTTTAGGGTTTAAGGTTTAAGGTTTAAGCAGTTGGGCGGGAAGGTTTAACGAATTTCTGAATATCACGTGATTTTTATATCAGCCAGTGTGCACTCAAATATCCACGGATTTTAAAACTTTTTAATTCTGTGTATAAGTAAGAGATTCTAGTATGCATATAATGAAAATTATTAACTAAACCTTTCATATATAATCCAGTGGAAGCTTAAACCTAAACACAGAGTTAAACTATTTTTAACTCGGCTTGCTTAAACCTTAAACCTTAAACCTTCCAGTGTGAACACTTCAGCATAAATCTACCAGTTTAACCTTAAACCTTAAACCTTAAACCTTGTGCAGTGTGAGCCGGGCTTTAATCCAGGCTAGCGCAAGCTATGCGCTGAACCAAGTCAAGCCATTGGGCTATATTTTGCGTTTCATCATCGTGAAGTTTATGCATGCAGATCCAAAGCTGCAATTTTCCATACTTGTGTATGATGATGAGACGCAAAATGTAGCCCAATGGCATGAGTTGCTTCAACTCACAGCTTTCGCTAGCCTGGATTAAAGCCTCCATAAGTGCTAAAACTACCCATTGTTGGGATTTCCTCAACTATATACCCAACTTTCACTCAGCGTGATGAGAGCTTTCAAATGAGCCCGTTTGTAGCGATCGGAGCACCTTTTATTTTTCGGGATATGGGCCCGCTGGAACCAGGTGCCGCCCCAAACCCACTTAATTTATACACATTCGTGTTCTCATGAACGAGACCTTTAATTTGATACCAAACTCCACTACCTTTCGCTTATTATTTTTTCCTAGTTTATAAAATTTTAAATTTTTGCAAATTTTTGAAATCTCCGATTTCTGAGCTTTCAGAAAAATATATATTATACCTAACTTGAATAATGAACTGTCCACAAAATTCAGTCTTCTTATCCAGATTAAGTTTTCTAGACTATAGAACTTGTTCAAATCTAGACTATAGAACTTCTTTAAATCTGTCTGTTAAAACGTAACGCACAAATCTACGAAGATTGCTCTTTTCGTGAGCACACTCCGTATGAAACAGCTTCCGTAAATTATAGATTTTGCCGTCAGTTAAGAGCTGAATTTTAAACCATCTAATCATGAACGAAGCAAGATTTCTAGTCGAAAAATAATAACCTCAACATTGAATCTTTTAATTTGAATTATATGCATGTTTTTAATCTTTACTGAAAAATAAACTTAAATTACTCTAATTATACCAAACTTCGCGGTCTTTCCTGACATTTCTTAGTTTTTCTCTGTTTAAGCTTACCTGAGCCTGACTTCTGCTAGCCTAACCAACTACTTGATAACATTATACAATCTTTACTGCATGAGATTTAAGAAGACCAGGTGAGACAACCAATCAAAATCCAACCACCACATAATTACGATCATTACCAAATGGTTTAGCACAAATGCGAACCAATACAGGTTCATTCATATACTCTGGTTGACTGCAGACACTTATAAAATTAAAAATAATTTCAAAATTTAAACCTAAAAACTGTTAAGTTTAAGCTCTAAGCGAAGCTTTAAGCTTTAAGACAGGCACCAAACAAAAAATTGATGAAGATTTCATTAATTGAAACAAGCGGCTTCAGAGCCATATAGTCTCTGAACCAATTCTGTAACTTGCTCAGTTTATCTATTGATATATCAATGTTAATGGCTTGAACGACTAAAATGTTCACAGCGTAACCAAACGAAACGTAAAATGAAAAATAAAAACGCAGGATAAATACATACATATATATACACAAACATTAACTGCAAAACACATACACGGCACAACTGCATTTAGTACATAAACACCTATCAACATTCATAATTATATAATATTGTTAACATGAAAATAACAATATGACCATATTCCATAAAATTTTTGACAATAAACAAATATAACATGCACAACTATTGCAAAAACATTACACTAACTCAAACAATTAGAACAGAATTCAATTCAGTAATATGTCCTTATAAAAATACCGTACACGCACACGCTGCAGTATTTATATACAATTTCCGCGCAAAATAGATATTATTAATATTACTATTATATTTACACAACTAACGCAATAGCAACACACACACTGCTACATACATAGTACATAAACACACGCCAAAAACAACAAAAACAGCATAAAAACAAAATTAAAGAAATTGATAAAATATATATTTCTTGCGGCAACAAACGCCAGACAACACTTACGCAAGAAAAATAAATGATCAACTAGCTAAAAAAGCATCAGCATTGCAACAAACTTAAATCTGCCCCTTAGATAGCATAGATCTGCAAACAGAAGGATCGTATCAAAACAACCGCATTTTCCCAAGTTTCTCCCCAAAAATGGTTAAATGCGCTGCTGCAGAGCCTCTTTAGTATTAATTAATTAATTAATTAATTAAAGAAAAATATTAATTAGTATATAAAATAAACAAAATTTTAATTTGAAGCTTAACAAAATTAAACTTAAGTTTGACGTGGCAGGAAAGCTTTCAACCATACTTTATGTAGGATAGTAGTTGCAAACATTTTCAAGTTTCTAGATTTAGTGGTATCTTTATTGAGACTGAATCGGTCTTCGCAGAAATTGTCCAAAAAATTGGCAACCAAATATTTTTTATTTCCCAAAACTGTGATACGGACCCTATAGTAGTCTTTCCCCAGTGAATACATCCTGTATATACGTACGTATTACGTACTCATGTTTCAAGCTGTATCTTGCGTGGAGTGTGTTGATAAGTTGCAAATTACTAAGAGACAAAGAGTTAGGCACATTTAAGATAAGAGACTTGAAAACTCTAATGAAATTTGTTCCTAGCTGACGAAGTTTGGCCATGTCCAATATTAGGTGATTAAATTTAATCTCAAAAAAATTTTAATTTTAATCTCCAATATAATTTAGTTTTATCTCAAAGAACTAAATTTTAAGATTTTCTGAAACAAATTCTAACTAAAAGTAAACTGCAAGTTCAGGAGCAGGCGAGAGAGAGAAATATGATTTCTGTGGGGCAGCACTAGAAATCACCTCAAACAGCAAAAAAATCAATACAGAACAGAGACACAAAACCATTCAATTTTGCACATATAAATCGACAAAACATTGGTAATACATCCCTGAAGCAATAATCTACTGCAACAGTGCAACGGTATTGCAGTAATATAACACACACAATACAAAAACAAGCACACAACACCAACGTTACACAGGATGGGCGAGGGAAGTGCAACAAAAACCGGATCATACCAAAGAAATTTTCCATGAAAAATTTCACAAATTCAACAGGTTTATTGACGGCGGTTGAAACGAAGTTAGAAATTAATCGACCTAGTCGACCTTAATCGGCTAATAATTAATAGCCATTTTTGCTCAATTTTTCAAAACATAATTTACAAACAATAAAAGTGTACAGCAATGGCGGGTTCCAGCATTGAAAAGAGGAAGCCGTGAGCAGAACAAAGAAACAGAAACATAAAATAGATCCACTATCCATAGAGAGCAACCAAGCTAAACCATATCGGCATGGAGTCTTTTAGTATGGGAGTGGGTAGGGCTCCTTCTAGGCTGAAGTTTTTTACTGGGGAGGGGTGGGACGGGGGGACGCTTTTTGGGTCTCCCACTCGACCCCTTCCCTCCCACTCGTTGCCCTCATCACTTTTGTGCTTCCCCCTGAATACGCACCCTAGGGTGCCTAGAAGTTTTCCGGCCTCGCCGGAAGTTTTTGGTCAAAAATCGTCTATTTTGGTCTCAAACTTAATTTTTGAACATGAACACTTTTTAGCTTAATTATAGCAGTATATATACATATGTGGAAGACAGACTATTTTTAGCAGAAGCAATTATTTAATTAATTCCGAGTAAGTCAAGCTGGGATAATAGTCTTTTAGTTTCTTAGCGGCACAACTCTAATATATAGTTAGCAATATCTTTCGGAACAACTTGAATTGATTTAATGATGACAAAATGACTACAATTTACAAAATTATAGAATAAGAAACCGAAGTGGCAGGTAAATACCCAAAAAAGAAGCCCCCAAGGAGACCCCCAAAATCCCTAGAATAAGTCCAGAAAACTACAGCACAAACACAAGGTACTGCATAAATTAGCTATTAGCATATACATAGAACGTATTTACTATACACGTACGCACCAGTTGACACTGTTAATCCTAACCAAAGGGGGGAAACCGCAGAACGGTACAGTTACCATATATATACTTAATGACAGGACCACTAAAGGGAAACACCAGACATATAACATACTGTACCGGCAGCCGCAAGATGATAGACAGACAGCAGTACAATAAGATGTCATCATAAACAACGTAGCATTACTGTACATAATATAGGGCAGGTCAAATACTTATATGATAGTTTGTAATGGGACGACATGCAGGTAGGTAGGCGGCATTTGCATTAGTCTAACAAAGGCAACAAAACCCAAGGTTGTAAACAGAACAAAACAAAATATACAAATAGACGACAAAATATAGAATAGAATATAACTGTACTGAAGAACAATATAACGACACAGGCAATGTAGACTTATAGCGCGACAGATTATATAATATATACAATACATAAATGAGTGAACTGGTGGATGAATCAAACCAAATTTCATAAATTATATATACGTATATAATCATCGTCAGTCGAAGACTCGGTCAGTCATAATATTATACATACGTAGAAATTATAATATATACGCAGCAGAAGAACAATGAAAAATCCAAAAATCCATGAGACAAGAAGCAGATAGGGGACCAAAAACAGAGAAACACGTACGCGCGCGCGAAGAAATTTATGTAAGTAAAATACATATGAGTCTACGAATTGAACTTATGATTAATTTCAGTCACAGAGTTGCTGCCACTGCTGCTGTTACAGTTGTAGCTACTCATCAGGGCATTGGCGGCCGGATTAAAGGAGGGCAGGGTTTCCGTGAAAACGCTCAGGGTCGGCTTAAAGTCCGTACTAAGGGGAATGTAGGTGGACTCAGGGTAGATGGTGGACCGGCCGGTCACAGAGCCGACCCCTCCAGCGGAACTGCCAACGACTCCTTCCGCCTTCACCGGGATGGTATTGGCGGCAATGGGGATCCCTGAATAGCCCAGCGGGGCGCCTGGCCCTGTGGAATAGGAAAATCCGTTCAGGATCTGATGAGTGCCAAAGTTTCCAGGGGAAATGTGGGGCGCTGGCGGGGGCGGCTGGAGGGTACTGAAATAGTTCACTTCAGCGCCGGAGGCACCGGCCGGTTGACCGGCAGGCCCCCCTGGGGCATGATTGGCACCAGGAGCCCCAGCCGTATAGAATGAGTTCCAGGGAAGGGTGGCCGGGTTTTGGACGGCAGCCGCAGCGGCAACAGCAGCCGCACTGGCCTGCCCAAGGGCGGGCGGGGTCTGGGGAAGGTCATCACTGCCCGGCCCGGAGGTACTGTAGACCACAGTGGTCCCAACGGTCGGATTGAACTCGGAGGTGGTGGAACAGCGAGAGGCAGCCGTCACGCCGGGGGGTGGCGGGCCTAGGGTCACTTCCTGAAGGGTGGTCCCGTTGGAGATGAACCCGACCGGGACATTGTAGAGTCCTGAGGCAGCGGCAGCGGCCACATTGTAGCGCTGCAGGATTTGTGGAGGCTGGGCGGCATGGGAAACGACGACCGCCGGCGCCATGGGACCGGCATGAGACTGTGGGACTGGAATCAGATGGTGATGGTGAGATGACTGAGGCACCTGCTGTGCTGAGGAATGATGCCCGCCTGTGACCGCTGTCACAAGTGCGGCTGACTGTTGGTGGTGCTGCTGCGGTTGCGGTTGATTTCCGTGCTGCTGATGCTGCTGTTGCTGCTGCTGTGAGTGCTGAGGATGGTGCTGCAGTTGGTGCTGTTGTTGCTGTTGCTGATGATGATGATGATTCGGAAGATTTGGATCCTGAATGTAGTGGAGAGAGAGGGAGACCACATTGCCGGCACCCGATGTCGAATGGTGACCGTGATGGGGTGTCCCGGGGGCACCACTGCCAAGGGAGGCCAGCTGGCCATGATGCTGCGCCTGGGACTGAAGGTGGTGACCTGCCCCACCACTGGACGTGGGATGGGTGGGATGGACGGACGGGCCGGCAGAGGAACAGATGACTGGAGACGGACCGGCACTATGACTGGGGCCGGGCCCCGGTCCGGGCGTGGCCGTCCCCAGGGCGTCCAGGTTATGGGCCACCGTTTGTACCAGACACTCCAGCCGTTCAGCCTTGGGCGGCACAGGATCCTCCCACATGACCTTGTGCACAACTTTGTCAATAACCTGAGTCACCTGACGCTCACTCTCCGTCATCCCTGCCAGGGCTCCGGCCCCATAGCAGGAAGCCGAGGGAGGGGGCTCCGGGGACGCCATGGCGTCTAGGAAGGAAATAGCACCGGCTGCCACATCGTTCACCGTTCCCATGACTCGTTCGGAAATCTCCGTAGGCCTGTAGTGATGCTTGTAGTGAGTACGGAAGGATATCAGGTCATTGTAGATGGCCCCGCAGAAGTCACAGGTCCGCTTCTGATGCAGTTTATTCTTTCCACAGTAGACTCGTTGATGATAGCGCAGATTGGCCGCATTCGGCAGCACTTCTCCGCAATAATTGCAACGATAGATTTCGGTGTCCCTAAAAATGAAGACAAGTATTTATCGCATAAAAAACAAAACTTTGTAGGAACGTAGTGTATGCAATAATTGTAAATATCGATGGAAAGAGCAGAAAAGATGCTACAAAGTGTGGAAATTTTCCCGTTTTTAGTTACATTTAGACCTAATTCCTAAAAATTGAGGTATATATATCAATCAAAGATACCCTAATGGAGATTCCAACCGTAGAAAATGCCTGAGGAGGTAGTCTGCAACAATATTGGAATCAACATCATTGGAAAGAGCAGAAAAGATACTACACGTTTATATGAAAGCATGTATTTAGTTCAAGAAAAGGAAGGACCTCAAGACTTTTGCGAGGATCCCAGGATAACGAATCGAGCATACCCAACATGTTTAGACACGATACGTAGTGTGAGATATTCGTACTCGTATTGTATTATATACTGTAAGTATATAACAGACAGCTCAGTTAATTTTTGCGAAGATCACGAACTTGGCGAACTTCGCGAAGGTAGAGTCATTTCGCTAAACTCAGAGAAGTTTGCGAAAAATTTAACGAAGTTTGAAAATCTTCAGTTAGCTAGCTAAGCTGAGGGGCTTTCTCTATATCCACCAAAAATAGACAGAACATTTTTAAAAGGCTAGTTCAGAAAACTCCTCAAATTAGCTAGCTCAAATTTCGCGAAGCTTGCTAAATTTTTCGCGAACTTCTCTAAATTTAGAGAAATGTTGCTAGCTTACCGAAGTTAAGGGTGGGTTCAAGTGTTGGTCATTTTTACGACTTTCTTCAATCTCGCTGATTTTTTACATATTTTATTCCAAACGGCATATTTTAACGAGTTTTTAAAATTAAAGTTGTAAGTCGTACGGTTTTCGAGTAATTTCACCTCAAACTTGAGGTCTCATGTGTTACACATAGGAAACTAAAAAAGTTTCACTTTTTTGATGGATGTAGTGTTAAAAAAAATTTCGAAACTGTGCAATACTAACTAGCCATGTTTAGTATCATTAGAAAGGCCTGGATGAGGTTTGTGATTTCTTGGAATTAGAATTTTGATTTAAGCTTCTAAAGTTTTTAATTAATTTTTAAATTTTAAAATTCGAAGCCATTTTGAAATCGAGCCAAATTTTAAATATTCAAAAATTGATTAAAAAATTTTAAAGACCTAAACCAAAATTCTAATACCAACAAATCACAGAACTTATCTAGGCTTTTCTAACGATACCATGCAAGGCTTGTTAGCATTGCCCAGTTTCGAGATTTTTGACACTACACCAAATAAGTGAAACCATTTTAGTTTCCTATGTTTAACACATGAGACCTCAAGTTTGAGGTAAAATTACTCGACTACCATAAGACTTACAACTTTAATGTTAAAATCTCGTTAAAATATACCGTTTGGACCATAAAATATGTAGAAATCAGCGAGATCGGAAAAAGCCGAGAAAATTACATAAATTTAGACCCCCCCTTAACTTCGCAAAAGATTAACTTTGTTTTGAGCTAATATTATGCGTAATCTTACTCAGAGTATCCTGGAAGAGTCCTAATATCTTTATCTGGATTGCACATCACACTGACGACGAAGTCAACCACCTCCTGAATACGGCGAGATCGTTCCTCCTCACGAGAATCCAAAACTAGAAAAAATACAGAAAAACAATCATTTCAAATAAAGCAAAAGGAAACAAAAACGTAAAAGTTATATAGATTAGGAGGGATATAGAGAACTTAACGTCACAATGACTTCGCATGAAAACACATAAATATAAGTAAAGAATTAATTATTTCAACTTAAATGGTTCACGCAAAAAAAGGTCAGTACTAGTACACCCAGGGTTTTTCAAATTCGGACCTGTGCTTCCACAGTTATTTCTAAAAATTGATTTTCCGCGTTTTAAACGCGTTTACGACTGTATTTACTACATAGCATATTCCTAATTGGTATTTGTCCTTCTAGCAATGAAAGCAAATAAATTATACTGACCTGTATCATCGATTTGGAAGAAGTGAACGCTATAGAATCGTATTGAAACGAAGAATAACTTATTCGCAAACTGGACTTTACAGGCCCCCCTTTTTGGGTCCCCCTCCCAACTCGACTCCTCCCCTGTTTCTTGGGCTTCCCCCACTCACTATACGGATATACGGTGGCCAGAAAATGCCAAATTTTAAACATTTTTTGTCAAATTTACCGGTCAAATTTCAATAATTTCCGGCCTCGACGGAATTTTTGGTCAAAAATCTTCTATTAAATTTTGGTACTCAAACTCAATTTTTGAGAACTTTTTAGCTTAAATATAGCAGTACGTACATACGTATGTAGAAAACAGACTACTTTTAGCAAAACAAATTATTTAATTAATTCCGAGTATATAAATCGCGTTGGGATACTAGGCCTTTAGTTTCTTAGCGGTACAACTCCTAGAGCAACGCAAGCAACACTCACCATTGGATCCCAGGGAGACAGCACCGTTGCTGGAAACAGCAGCAGCAGAGAGCCCTGTCCCCGCCAGGCCATCCAGTCCGTCCAGAACCGGAGGAACGCCCTGGGGGGTCAGCCCTGCCGACAGGAGGTGATGTGGTATGGAAGGAGTAACGGCGGAGGAGGAGGAAACGGAGGGCAGCGAGGCCAGCAGGGAGGACTGAATGCTGACCGATTCAATCAGGGAACAGGTGCTGGGCGAGGGCGGAGTTAGCTGAGGGGATCGCTGTTGCTGTTGGTGCTGCAGTTGCTGCAAGAGTTGCTGTTGCTGCAGCAGCTGACCAGCGGCCAGTTTGCTGACCGCCTCGGCCCCGCCATTGTACAGACAGGTGGCAGGGGTGCTCTGATTGTCCACATCCATCCGTACAATATACTCCAGACCACTGCTGGTGCTGGCAGCGTCCTCCTTGCCTGCCGGACGAAGGGTGAGAACCGTGCTGCTGCTAGCGGAAGTTGCCAAATCCGAGGGCGGGGCTAACCTGCTACCGATAACGGCACCATTTCCCGTTAGAATCAGTCCACCAGCGGTCGCACTGCTGCTGCTGGAGACTGAGCCACCAGTTGACAGCATCAGTTGCGAGGAGGAAGAGGAGGCGGTTGAGGTTAAAGCCACAGTAGTGACGGTGGTCGTGCTGCTATCCGAAGAAAGTGCGGCGGCGGTGGCACAGACGAGATCAGTGGTCCCGGGACCGGACACAACAGACCCGGGCCCGGCCGGTAGCGACCAGCTGGCGGCAGGGTTGGTAGTCGAGCCCACAGCTAAAGCCGCTGTCGTCGTCGTCGTCGTAGAATGCATCAGCGGCTCAGGGAAACCGTTTCCCTCGCCTCCCTGCCGCCCAGCACCACCGTTCAAATGCGTTAGACTGGCGGCGGTGGTCGTCACACCGGAGACGGTGCAGGAGGATGGAAGGGTAACACTGGAGGAGTCAACCAATCCGTCCTCGCCGGCGTCCTGTTCCGCCTTCAGCTGGGCCGCAATCTTTCCCGCCTGATCCGCCGCATACTGTAGGGCATTCTCGATCATGTCAATCTCCGTTCGGTCCAGGTCCGTAATGTCCTGCTCTGACCGTTGGCCGACGGGCGGGATCGGTACAAGTAGTCGTTCTTCGCCGACGCCGCTACAACCTGAGTCGATGTGGTGGAGAGTCCCGACCGAAGTCGTCGGCGGCGGAATAATCGGGGATGAGGATTTTTTCAGGACCAGGAGGACTTCCTCGCCCGGACTACCACCACCAGGAAGCACAGTAGGAAGGCCTCGACTGCTGCTGCCGCCGCCTTTCAGCTCCAACAGTGTGCTAGAGGCCGATACCGGTGAGAATCTAGCACCGCCGACACCCGTCAACAGGGTGCCCGCTGACTGGGGACGCTGTTCACTGACGGCGTCCAGACCGTTCAGCGGCGTGTGTCCACGCGGGGGCGGCACCGAATGGGGACTGTCCAGATACAGTAACGAGCCAGCTCCTGCTCCTACCGGAGGAGGAGGGGATACAGGCCGGAAGCCGGGGGGAGGCTTTCTGTCCAGAGGAGTTGCGGCCACTGTTACGCTGGCTGCGGTGCTGTGGTCGTCCTCGTGGTGCTGTGCCACAGCAGCACGGTGCTGCTCCTGCGGTTCTGCCGCCGCCACAGGGCAACTGTCCAACAGTGTAGGATTTGTCTTCAGGGGAACCGAGGACACAATCTGGGAGGTTACGGCGGCCAAGGTTGCAGCGGCCTCAAAGTCGGACTCGGGACTAGAATTGTCAGACATCAACTGTCAGAGAGAAAATGATGAAAAAAGTCTTAGAAGAATACGTTCACGGAGGTCCTCCACATAACAATTTTATTAGGGAACCACCAAATACAGCGTGGTGATCCGAAAGTACGTAATAAATCAATAAATGTGTGCGAACGTAAATATTAATAAATATTGTGCGTTAGAGCCGTCACATAGGCTTAGGAAGGGATAAGGCAAAAAGTGCCAGCAATAGAACAATGGATCTTGATACTCGCTTCCCTCTTCCCACTAGTATAAACGTATATATAACTGACACGCAAGTACAGAATAATATTTCAGTAAAGAAGAGAATAAGATCAAGGAAACATCATTTTAATTCTGAAATAAAACATATAAAATATAAGTATACGTATATGCAGGGGCGTATCCAGGATTTTGAAAAGGAGGGGGTGACATGTGCAGGAGGGGAAGTTTTGGGGGGGTGAACCGGCGGCCGGAGGCCGCCGGAAAACCGGATTTTTCCGGTTTTTTGCCCAAAAAACCGGAAAAATCCGGATTCTGGGGGGGGGGTGTATGCATAACTGCAAGCACATGTCTGGGTCTTGCGGGTGGGTTGCACCTCCCATTTCGGCTAAGAAACTTTTGGCTGGTGCTGTTGCCGCAGCGCACACAGGGAGGGCGCACGAGCCCGCCAATTTACCCCCCCCCCAACCAGAGGTAGAGGACAAATTTGACTGCTTAACTCTGTGATACGTAATACTTAACTCAAGCTTATTTTCGCATTTTAAATATATATATATAGCAAGGTTAACAAAACATCAAAATTTGGTTTTTTGGCTGGAACTTTCGCAAAACTAAACCAAATCGATTACTTTGAGGACCCATGAATAGGTTTTGGGCTAAGCTTTAAACCACCCTAGTTTCGCTGCTCTACGACCTACCAGTAAGTTGCAGTAGGCGAAATTTTGTGATTTTTTTGTTAACGGTTTCACAAAAAATCACTCGTTAACAAAAAAATCAGCGCATTGATTTTCTGTTGATTGATGTATCAAAAAAAGCGGATCGGTTCTCAGAGAGCAGCTAGCAACGTTTTCTCATCAGCTTTGGATAGAGCGCATTAAATAACGTATTTAGAACCGAAAACCACCAACCCTGGGCTTATTCTAGGGAATTTTTCTTGGGGGGCTCTTTGGGGGGGGCGAGTCATTCTTGGGGGGAGGCGAAAACTTTTCAAAATTTTTCTAAAAACATGCTAAAAATAGCGCTGTTTTTATAGTAATCCCCAAAAAAGTTCATTTTTATTGCAAAAACAGCGCTTAAATAGGCAAAAATCGACTAAAAATCTCCGGCGAAGCCGGAAAATTTTTGAAAATTTACCCTTCTGAGCGATTTTTTCAGGGCAAAAGTTGGTACCAAAAGGGGCACCCACTTTTTTGGAAGGGGGAGGGTGTTTATGGAGGGGCCCCAACCCCCCCCCCAACTAGAATAAGCCCAGGCCAATCTAGTGTTCCAACTAGGGCAACTGACCCCGCCGAAGTCTTAGTGGTCACTGATGGCCCCGCAGGATCTAGTGTGAAGTCGGGTGGCTGTAAAATGCCGTTTTAACGGTTAAAACGTTGCTTTTTCGTGTTTGTGAGTGATTATAGCTTATTTGCAGTCGTTGTGGCAGAGAAATTTAGGACTTCGAATGTTGGGGTATAATGATCCACGGTCACGTGACCCCTGCCGGACCCTCCAGGTACCAACTGGGAAGGGTTGGTTTTTTCCGGAAAAAAATCGAGCAGAAAAAAGTACTTTTCTTCCGGTTTTTTTCCCGGTTTTTTCGGACTTTTTTTCCGCTGTCCTAATCATGTCACAGCTTCTCAAAATTTGTTTCATAACATATGTAGCCTGTCTGAACAAATATTTCAGCATGTTAAAGCTATTTGAACACTTTTATAAGCTTTTCGACGTATCGAAACTAAGTAATTGTGAAAAATTTTGTTCAAACTCAGTTTCAGATGACTATGGGCGCAATTCTCAGTTACCTTAGTTTCTGGGAGCAGTGAGAATTTTCAAATAAATTCTCCGTTTGCATAATGTTTTATTCTTATAGAACTGGGTTTTATATGTAAGTATATAGTTATTTTGCTACAGTTTTCATTTACAAAAGATGTGCCACCTGGCATGTTTTGCCCTTGGGGCCCGCAAGTTGCGGGCAAGCAGGGCTTCAGTGTTGAAGCAATATATATATATAGAACAATCTGTTGTAATTGCTGTGGGTTGAAATGTTTAAATTGATCTGTTAATTTCAAAAATAATTTGTTTCTCGTTAACTGACAATGATACTTCATAAAGCTGAGCAGTTTATGAAAAATTAAGAAAACGTCAAATTTCAAAATAAAACCAAACTCAATGCAAAGCTAATACAAGAACCAAAAATGCTCCTTCGTCGCATGTAAAATACATATGAGTACTCTCAGGCAGGTTGTACAAACACGGAAACTAGCCTGTAAAATGCATATGAGTGGCGTTGAGGTTGTAAATTAAGGAAAACAAGTTGCAACGGCTTAACATATGAGCCTGTCCTACAACGAGGCTCATATTGGCGTACGTATGTCACAAGAACAAAAAGTGCTCCTTCGTCGCATGTAAAATACATATGAGTTCCGTAGGGAGGTTGTAAATTAAGGAAAACAAGTTGCAACCGCTTAACATATGAGCCTGTCCTACAACGAGGCTCATATTGGCGTATGTCATAATACGAATAATTTGCAGATTTACTTTTATATAAATACATACTGCATAAAGCTTTTCATTACAAATTATCCTTCATATATATAATGTTGATCAGTCATTATAGTGTGCATATGCTTAATACGGTACGCCATGAGGCGCTCTGACTCACAGCCAAGTGGGAACGCATTCTGCGTGTGTATAATGTGAAAGTGTTTCGAGAATGCATTAGAGGTGTGCCATACGTAGTGTTTCAGGAAACAGGTTGCATGTACAGTTCAGCTTGAGCAGTCGTAGTTCACTTCAGTCCTGGGCCATGACGTCTATTCATTTTTCCGTAATGTGGATGAAGCTGAGGTTCTTTAATGAGGCTTTAATGTGGAATGCACTGTGACGCCAATATGAGCCTCGTTGTAGGACAGGCTCATATGTTAAGCGGTTGCAACTTGTTTTCCTTAATTTACAACCTCCCTACGGAACTCATATGTATTTTACAGGCTAGTTTTTGCTTATGTACAACCTGCCTACGAAGACTCATATGTATTTTACATGCGACGAAGGAGCACTTTTTGTTCTTGTTTTCTATTATTTTATATATGTATGCTCATGAAGGTATGTATAGACAAGAACAAAAAGTGCTCCTTCGTCGCATGTAAAATACATATGAGTCTTCGTAGGCAGGTTGTAGATAAGCAAAAACTAGCCTGTAAAATACATATGAGTTCCGTAGGGAGGTTGTAAATTAAGGAAAACAAGTTGCAACCGCTTAACATATGAGCCTGTCCTACAACGAGGCTCATATTGGCGTATGTCATAATACGAATAATTTGCAGATATATATTTTACTTTTATATAAATACATACTGCATAAAGCTTTTCATTACAAATTATCCTTCATATATATACGTAATGTTGATTGGGGTGGGGAGGGGACTTAGGCGATTTTCGGTCAAAAATGAAAGTTTTCAAAAGTGGTCAAATTTGGTACCAAATGAAAGCCCTAAGTGAGCTGAGCAACTTTTGATATGGAACCATCCACCAATATTTGCTGTGCCAAATAACATCACGTGCCCATGAAACTTTTGTCTTTACTTCTTCAACCGGAATTTAAAGGATATATATACCTATTTATATTTATTATATATATATTTAAAGGATATTTAAAGGATATATATATACGATACAGCCAACACACACATATTATCCTCTTTTGTGCGGAGCATTTTTGTTACTTGTATATATATAGAACAATCTGTTGTAATTGCTGTGGGTTGAAATGTTTAAATTGATCTGTTAATTTCAAAAATAATTTGTTTCTCGTTAACTGACAATGATACTTCATAAAGCTGAGCAGTTTATGAAAAATTAAGAAAACGTCAAATTTCAAAATAAAACCAAACTCAATGCAAAGCTAAT
>JASAND010005860.1:0-37217 GCA_030248195.1 Trissonchulus latispiculum | reverse complement strand
CCCTTTTCAGTGCAAACTTTTTTCACCAATTTCAAAAATAAATCCGCAATCTTCAGTACCCCATGAAGCTTTCCGCAAACATTGGAAGAGCAAAACCTACGGCCCTGTTGGCGGGCCCGTAGAATTCGTTGTTAATAGCTGTTTTGATTCTATCTGCGACAAGAAATGCTGTTCCCATTAGAAAAGGATATCTAAGATATTTATACCTTTCCGCGTGTGGTGCAAATAAATATGAACGACGTCCTACAAATTGTTTATTTACTTATATCTACATGTATACTTTTTTGTAGCTACATTCCGGTCGGCGTCGGGACCAACCGCAACGAAAACTTCCACCGTCATCTGAAAACGACATGCGTTTGTATTGGTGCTGAGGTTGGTTTGGATATGCTTGTAGCTGTTCTCACGTTAGTTCGCGACCGCTGGAACAAAACGAAGCATCAATTCTGTACTCAAAAAGATGTTCCAATCGACGGCAGAGCCATCACCACTAGGACTCTCGAAGCCTTGAACACTAGTCCTGAAATAACAGTCGCGGAATATTCTGTCCTCAAAAGGAACTACTGGAACAAGCTGCTTCTGACACCAGCCCTAGATAAGGATAGATCAGCTGGTCTAAGTCTACTTGCGTCGCTGGAAGATGTTTCAGTCACGCTAGACCTCGCAAACGATCCTTCAGCGCAAGCTTCCAACCAGAACGTGCTGTGGGGGCAGCTAGAAAATGCCATCCCTGAAGGTCACGCTGTGACGTGGGGGCCGCTGTTTACAGTCTTTTGCACTGCCGTCACCGTCAATGATTTCGCCGCCAAAGTCCACAATATGTCACGATTCCGTGGCCGCAGACAGCCTGAATTGGCCTCGGACCGGTTGACGACCCACCTCCGTACTTTTCTTTGGGATAACGAAAACTGGAACAGGTATGTCGGCTACAATTGGTCTGAAGCTGACATATTCAGTTTTTCCAACAAGAACATACTAGAGTGGCCAAACCATTACGGAGGGGCCCAAATTCTAGCTGATTTCTTCGAGATTCCGGTGATTCTGGTGTCTGACATCCCCCTTATCCCGAACCTGGTCCTCCCACCGGCCTCTCTTGGATACCTTTGCCGAGACGGAGGTTGTTTTGTCCTAGCGCGGAAACACAGCCAAAACATCTTCATGTGGCTGTGGATGTCACTCCCTAGCAGCATTCATACAGTGCTCTATTCTAAGCTTGTAAAAACTATCCCCCTTAACCGCCCGCCTGCCGCCCAGGGGAACCCTTGTCATTGCCGACGATATGGTGCAAACTGTTGCAGGAAAAGTGGCTTCTCCACTGCCTACTCTACCAAATGCCCCTGCCTTAAAGCTGGAATTGGCTGTGTTAGGTGTTCCTGTTGGGGGTGTCAGAACCCTGAAGGACGGCGTACGACCAGCAGACCGAAACCTGTTTTGAGGGCTATCCGAGACGCCAACCTGGCGTCTACTCGTTTGGGAACGCGTTTGTCTATTTTTGGAACGATCGGCATCATGCCTCTGAACTACAGCAAATGGAGCTTCTTCGAATACATGCTGCTCCTTGCTGTTTTACGCACCCGTCAAGGCACTCTCCGTACACTTGATCTGGCTGCTATTGCTGCTTCCTACAATTCTAAACGCCTACTCCTCACTTGTGGAGGAGTTGTCGCTCGTTTTCGCGAAGATGCCGAAGTCAGAAGCACAATCAGGAACTTGCTAGACACTTGCTCGTTAGCTGGAGGAGCAGAATGTCGAAGCCCTGTATTTCAGAAGTGTTGCCAGTTTCTCTGAGTAGTGTAACTTTTTTTCGTGTCGTGTCTGCCTGTTTTATCTATAAGGTTTCTCTTACTTTTTCATCAGTCCGGGCACTGCCAGCGGAGAAACAGCAGGGGGTGGGGGAAAGCGGCAGGAGAACGAAAACGTTTTGGACTGTTTGCAGTCAGTGTTTTTTTTTCAAAATCGGATTTCATCAAATTTTCGTCATTTTTATTTTCTGAGCGTCATGTTTATTTGTTCAACGTCAAAAATAAAAGTTTTGCTGAAATGCAGCTTTGTTTACAGTTTAGGGTATATTCCTAATTTTGGTTGAATTTTTACCTTTTGTTGGCGTGTGTTTGCTTCATATTTGGCATTTTCCTGCGAATATATATATATATATATATATTCAAATTTACGTACTCATATAATACGATATCTGGTGTCTACGTATGTATCATTTCTTTGAGCACTCACAATGACGATAACAACCCGATACAATGTCGGGGGGGGCCAGGGAGCGGAGCCCCCCAGAAATTGAAGAAATCTTTGCCTTTTAGATGAAATCGTCCTTTAAATCTTTAATTCTTTTCATTTTGCAGAAGCAAGAAAATTTTTTAAAGTTTATCCCTTTTGAATAAGAAATTTTTGTAAAATAAGAAATTTTTGCTAAACTCGCGCGACATTCTAAGACTTTTTCTATCCAAAAATCTGGTAAAAACGTTGGAAATATACGTATATAAACGCTCACCAAATTTCGTTGACATATTTATTGATTGATAACTACGCAATCTCTATCTACTTCGCCTGAGTTTTTTTACGACTGATAGCGTTTATAAGGAATTCCCCCCCCCCCCATTTCCTAGTGCTAGTTCCGTTACGAATTAGGACATATATGTATGATGCTCTATGCAAATTTAGTATTTTGGTATTTCTTCAGACGTAGTTTACGTAGTGTTTGTATTGCAAATCTAGTATGAATTCATAGTAAAAAGTGTTTTTTGTGTTTTTATATTTTCTTTTAAGTAAATGCATTCGATTGACTTTTGTAAAATTACACAAAAGATCATACTTCAGTAAATGTTATATTGAGAGAATGTCACGATGCATCAATATAAGAGAGACGTTCCTTTTTGCTGTACATATACTGCTGCCCGTGATGGATACGAGACCATTGGCACAGAACTGTCTTCTAAATTTAACCTGAACGCAATTCGTTCATCTGACTCCAGAAACCTATCTCGAGCATTCTCTTTTCGTTTAAATTTATATTAGAGGAAATAAGCTGTAGTACAGTTACACTCCTATACTCTAAAATTTCAATTTTTACAGAGAGCTCCGTTGTGAACTAAAGACCTTTGTAAATGCTTTTGCAACGCAATTATTTACGTGGACCGTGAACAGAAGTATAAAAGAAGTTTAACGAACATTGTAAAAAATTACAATCGAAATTTGGACAATAACCACGGGAAAACAAGCTCGTTGCAGACACCTTTTCCTAGCAGTCTAGTGCGCGGAACCAGTTGTACAAAATTTGCTATTAAGACCGGTAGCGTGACCAGACAGTCTCGCTTCACTTGAGCTAAGGGTGAGCTCCTTCAATTCCTCTCTCGGAAGCTTTCTTGGAGCTTTGATAAAAGCGCGTCATAAACGACTCCTTCTCTTATTGGAACCTCTACGTCAGCCTAACTTTCGTACTGAAAAGAAAGAAAGCAATTAGTAAGATACCCTATAGTTACCGAACCAAGTGCGACTTGGCGGCTCTTCGATCCTTCCGAAATCCATGTTAGGTACAAGCTATAGTCTGTAAGGATCGAGTTTTTCCAGAACTGTGTAAAACAAACAATTCTTTAATCATCAAAACCGGGGGAAGAGAAGAAAGACAGCGGCGTCACAACCATCATTTTTACGTTTTATCGGCCGTTCACACAAACGTAGATTAGCGAGGGCGGGTGACTTTAATGCTAGTTGCAGACTTATATTGGCGTCGCACGCTCTATGATTTTCAGCCAAATCAGTTTCGGCTTTTGAAGTCAAATTGGCACCAGAACAGAGAGGGGAGCTACTTTCCGGGAATTGCGTATACGCTTCGATCAGTTTAGCCGCTCTAAGCAATAGAGCGAGGTGAGCCGAAAATTCTTTTATTCTGTTGACCTACTAGTATTTGCCAACGCTTTGAATTTTCATGTCCGCGTCCAAACCAGGCTTAGCATAGCTTTTTTTGCATGGCTTGGCGTTTAACACATTGACTGCCGGTATTAGAGCTTATGTACCGTTGCCTGTAGGCCAAAACTCAGTTTTTGCGAAAACTGTTTTATACTTATGCTAGGAGGTCAGTCAGATTCCCTGACACAATAGACACTCAAATCTGAGGTCTACGTGGTGTGACCCAATATCGGTCACATGGCCCCCAAGTAATGACTATGTCGTCTGAAATTGATGACCCAACCAGGCTCACGCTTATTTTCAAAATGTATTATGGTCTAGGTTATTCATTTATCTTAGTTGTTCATGGTAATGTACAACAAAAACTTATTACATCAAAATTTTCGTCAAAATTGCTCACAATCGTGAAATATGGAAATCTGTGGAAATCAGCTTTTCGGCTCTGGGACTTGTGTCAAGAGGAAAAGTTGTTCAGCTTGTCGATAGCTTTCGAATGAGCTACAATTTGTGTTGTTTCCAACAACTTTAATTTTGACCATTTTATACAGTGTGCTCAAGAATTACGTACAAAATGGTGAAAATTGAAGTAGTTCGAAACAGTACAAATGTTAGCTACTTCCAAAGCTTTTGACAAGCTTAACAACTTTTCTTCTTGACACGAGTCACAAAAATGTATGCATTTGCCGCTAGCGCACGTTAAATGACAAGCCGTGCCAAAAAACAGTATGCCCGGCCTGTTTTGGACGTGGACTTTTTAAATTCGAAGTTTGGCCAACTACTAGTACCTTCACCGACTAAAACAATTTTGGCACGTCTCGTTCTACTGCTTACAGTGATTAAATTGATGGAAACGTATACGGTTATGCTGTTACAAACAAGCTCCGCACGTAAAAAAGGCGACGGCGGGGGGGAGTCCTAGGTTGTCAGAAACGGAAAAAAGGAGGGGGGTCACTGTGTCAATTTTCGTTCCACCTTCCCTATCAAATTTAGTTATGTGGCAAATGTGTAACAGTGTGGCCGTCTTGATCACTTTACGATTGTTTTTAAGCAACGCGGGATGGACCCTGCGCGTAGAGTGCCTGCTCCAGTGACTATTGATAGTCTAGATGCAGAAGAGATAGAACAGATATGTTCACAATTGAGAAAGATACCGTACAACTTGCAGCATATTCTGAAAGATGAAGTCCTCACTTCATTTGTAGCATCTTGTGCTGTTTGCTATGGCTTGTCGTCCTCCCACATATTGGGCGTTCTGCTGCAACTTGGTATTTTTGCTGCTCAAGGTGGGTAGTTTCTGACGCGCACAAAATATTAAACTTCTGCATTATGCCTCCGTGTTTTTATCATAAATCTTTGCGACAGTTTTTATACAAATATCAGATGAAAGACTGTAGTTCTCTACTTTTTTAACAAAGTTTTTATTAACTTCACGTAAAAACTTTTTGTTCACACACTAAGGTTTAAAATGTTTAAAATTTTTCATCTTTTAGACGCTAAAATTGAACGAAAAATGTTCGGCACAGACGATTTGGCAACGGAGACTGTAGCAACAATGATTTTCCTGACTGGGAGACCTGGCACCGGCAAAACACCTGCTATAACCTTGTTCTTTAAGGACATTATAACAGATGCTATCGGAGAGACTCTTTACAATTTGAAATGCTTTGCGGTAGCATCAGTTCAAGGGTTGGAAAAACAGCAAAGAGAAGTAAGTGTGGCGAGAGAAAAATAACAGAACTAACTCGTCATCCGTATTGCTTCATTTTGTGTTGTACTATTTTTATAAGAGAAAATTTTATAAACTTAAATATATTGTGCTGGTTAACAATCTTCTTAGTCAAAATTTTTTGGAGGATCAAAATTATGTAAGCCAAAAATTTTGAAACTGATTCAGTCAGATTAATCCGGCTCTTTCCGGTTTTTCGCGGTTTCAAATGGATATCGGGTACCCGAAGCGAGACTCGGGGGCCAAAAATCCTCCGGTCGCCGGATACGCCTCTCCCCCCCCCGGCGCCCTCCCCGTGCCCATGGCTAGCACCACGCTGTCAGTGTCAGACCTGTTTAACTCCGCCCTCAATTGTCACTGAGTATTCAGACTTAAAATTGATTAAATGAGTATAGCACAGTATTTTTAGTTGATCGACCTTGGCCATGATCCAACAATAGTTGTCACCAGCGATGAATTCCAAACGACAATTAACAGCCTGGGAAAGAGCGGTCTAGGTTCGACCAGTGACACTTTGGCATGGTTCAATTCGCGTTGGTCTCAATTCTGTAGCAGCATTGCTTACAAGAACAGTGAATTTCAAACGCCAGTGGAGGCTCCAATCCAAGTATTAGCAGGCATGGGGCACAGGACTATGCTGAAGTTTTATCAGGCAGTAATTAATAGTGATGCCTTGTGGGACAGGTCTGTACTGCACGAAGTGTTTAAGTATATATTTTGTATAGTGCCTAATATTAGGCTTGCTCTAAAGACCTGTGATTACAAAAATCCCACACGGGCCGCCGCCCGGGCCCGTGCTGTTAGCATTGTTTGCATTTAGTACTAGAAAATACTTTACAGTACAGGGGGGGGGGGCAAACGTCCTGTTGTTCGCAGGTGTCCTTCTGGAAACATGTTAGGTGGTAGTTACATCAAAACCTTTGATATTTTTGTAGTGTTTTCTATTATAGAGTAATCATCTTTCCTTCTACTGTGCGTTTCTACACTAGCGAACAATCTAAGGAGGCTGGGCGTGCTCTCAGCAAACACTTCGCAAAGGGGACATTAGCGCAAGCATTTAGCAAAGCTTGGACCACTTGTTCAAATAGGTAACGACAGATAGTTTAAATGGAATACAAATTTTCTTAAATTTTAAATTTTACACGTTCCCCCCCGCCCGTTTCTAACTTTATAATCAGAGACTGTAAATGATTGGAGAAATGTGTATCCGAAATTATTATTCCGCGTGTATGCGTTAAATACTGGAGTCGGCGAAAACGTAGATTACAAAATTGGCACAGGCAACATTTTAAGCCTGAAAATCTATCCCGGATATGAAAACAAGTAAGCGAAATATATATTTTTATGTTCCCTTTTTTAGACGAGGAGCGCTGACTTATACTCTAACACAGGACGCCGAGACACTTTTGCGTGAATTCTGGGAAAGGAACGTTCCTGCAATGAATCACGACCTCGAGAGAGGGATGCTGTTGGCTTTTGGCTCTACGAGCTGCAGTGGGTTTCCACAATTTGAAATACATGATTCACTACATGCATCGTGGAGACGCTGTCGGCCCGTTGACGTTCCGGTTGTCAAAAAGTGACCTAGATCAAGGATTTGGAGTCGTAATGCAGTCGGATGAGTCAAAAAAGGCTATACGTGGAGTAAGTTCCTGTCTCTGTTTTCGTTTTGATTTGTAATGAATGCTTGGTTTTTATGTCAAACGAGAACGTGATCGTTGTTGTGTCCTGAAACTTTTCATCCCTTTTATCTTTCTATAGTCAATACACAAATTTCCTTTTGTGTCGTTGAACAAAAACATTATCGTTATTCTTTAGTTTGCGAACGACAGAAACGCACAAAAGGGTATCAGTTTGTATTGATCACGATTGCTATGATCACGATTGCCGCCAATCCGCCTCCTGAACCGCTCGGCGGCGACGATGACACCATGACGTGTTCCATTGTACAACAGGCTCATCTCAAGGCCGCCACTACGCCAGGGCCTTACCTTGTCGCTAACACTGTACACCGAACTACTACGTCGGCTTCCAATCTCTCCTGAGTCATACAGAAAATTTCATATCCTCCCAAGTTCCTTGCCATATCAGCAGACAGGCCGCAGAATCCGCTGTGGGGGACTGAAGTACACATTCCAAGCATCACTGTGTCTCAAATGGGGTCCCCATATATGATAGCTGTACTCAGGATTTCTGATATTCGGGTGAGATCAGCATCCCCCGTTATATATTATATATTCCTTTCCCTGGACATACGTATTAGATACATTATGCCGTGTTACTAATGTGATCTTAAATACTACTCATTGCAGTGTATATGGTACGAACGACCAACAAGACGAAGACGGGGGCCGCTGCGCGCAGGACGAACCTGAATTTTTGTGAGTGGCTAGGCTTTTGCTTCCTTTATTTTTTGCTTCTACTTGGTATATATCCAACCTACGTTTGGCAGACTTCTGAGGAAAAAACGGAATTGACTGCTGCTTCTATTGTTCTATTATTCTTATAGAGTGCGTAGTCCGAGCGATAGTGCACTGAACTCAGCTACTATCAGTGAACGAAGGATGAGAGATCCTGTCAATGCAAGCATGATCTCTCTCCTCAGTTTCCAACAAAAGTCGAATTTGAGGTTTGTAATATATAGCCAGCGTTGTATTTAACATATCGACATATAAACCTAAGCCTACCGATTTTTTGTTTTTTGTGTTTGGGCTGGTAGGTACATAGGCTAAACACTATGAACGAAAACTCTGATTTAAAGATTGCTATCTCGCTTTTCTTTAATTTCAGACGACAAGCTAAAGCCAAGGCTTCCAGAGATAAGGCTACCGGTGGGAACCAAAAGCTGAAAGACTACATCGTGGACTTGACTGCCAATGCTCCATTGGATCGGTAAACACATTCTCCTATTGCTTTTTGGAAGTTTCCGCCTTGTACCTCGGCGAGTGGAAATGACACAATATGTAAAACATCAAAGCATGCCCCCCCAAATGTGTGGTTTAGCATTAAATGACTGGGCTCTTTGAGCTAAGAACTCTTAGTTCTAGTCCACCTCGTTTCACTTAGTTTCGCTGTTTGTACAACATTCATTATTTCGCCACAAATGTAGCGGAAAAATAAACGTAGTGTTTTACAGGGCCCCCGCTGCATCGTCTCGTACCACCGGTCCAAAATTAACAGTGGAGGAAGGACGGCCAGAGCGTGTGGTGGATCTACCCGACACTAGCTTTAGGTGAAAGTATGCTATACTACATTTAAATTTCAGCATTTGTCTACATTCTATCGTAGTATTTTTTGACAACTGCATTCGTAATCTAGCAGTAAGCGTGATCAGACCAGCTCGTTTTCTGAAAACGTTTCCTCATTATCCCCGCTGAATATTTATATTACAAAGTTGTCGCTATTTTTTATTGTTGATGCACTTTTTCTTTGTTTCCTGCCAACTGAAAACTTTTTACATTGATCACTGATTTTAGCGAGGAAAACAGTGCTAATGACAGAGCAGCAAAAATCAGCAAAGCGGATGCGGCGTTGGCCCGCAGAACTCAGCTGCAAGAGTATGTTTTAATCCAGTTTTCTCGACTTTTTGTTTGTCCATTGTTTCTAATGCGCAATGTTAAATCTACCATAACAGACCCAATGCTAATCTAAAAAGCATATTTGTGAGTCAAGCTGTCGAAAAATTGTAGAGCTAACAATTTGATCTGTGGGCTCTATCGAGTGTTTTTACTACAGAGTACCTTATTTGTACCGTCACATTCTGTCATTGAATACAAAAGTATATTGTATGTTGTTATTATTAGGATTCGAGAAGCCTCCGCTGCTCGTGGAGGCCCGGATCTGAGCGACGTCACAGAGGAGCAGCTGTTGGCAAGTATTCGGTGAGTCAAAATTTGTCGTCTTTTATAATACACTACAGGCTTTGTAGCAGCGCTTTGGGGCACAGTTGCAATATGTGTTACGAAACAGGCACACGAACAGAAAGAGTCACTGAAAATTCCACCAGGCGCAGATGAAAACATGCAAACTAATTTCCCTATATTATAGTTATGATATGGCTGAGGTGCAGGCGAACGACGACTGCGTTTATCCATCAAGTCAGGCCTCTGATAAGACATGGTCTTGACGTCGTGTGGAACTTGATCGTGCAGGCAGGCTTATTTCGTACTCTCCGGATCACGACCCGGAGGCGGATATGTACAGGACTGAAGCAGAGGGAAAACATCCTGCTGCGAGGGAGGTGAGCCAGTACCGATGATTGCATCTTCATTTCTTTTGTTTTGTCGAACAAATGAATTGTAATCTGTTCTGCCGGACGGTTAAATTCCTTCGACTTTTAAATGTTCAATTTATCAAAAAATTTTTAAACTCAAACTAAAAATTTTAATTGAACAAATTCTACTCTCTTCGTTATAGATTCAGCAAAAAGGGAGCCACTGCACCAAGAAGTACCAGAGCGGAGAGACAGGCGGCCATGTAAGTTAAAAAAGGTCATTCCGCTTGTTTAATTGTTTTTCCATGCTTCTACAGTGATATTCATATCTTGATAACGTCGTTCACTATTCCAATTACTCTAAGCAAGCCCGAGTGACTGTCTTTTTTTTTGCAACTTACCGGAGGAAAGATAAAAAGGCGTAAATCTTGCGCTGTCTTATTTTTAGTGCAGCACAGCCACGAATCAGTGCCTGCATAGCAGACGACGTTGCGGGAGCAAAACGTGATCGCAGACGAGGAAAGCGCAGAGAAAGTCCTTCGTAAGTGTGGGGAAAAATTTATCACTTGTAAAAAAAGCGAAAGGGAGTTAAGGTAGTGCAGTTTGGTTCAAAAACTCAGGTTTTGCTTAATCCACCGTTCATGAAACATGTTACACTGTCTGATGCTCAGGAGTAGTTCAGAATTCCCAAAGATATCCTTTTAAGTCGAGACAGTGCAGATCACGGAGGATGTCTGTTTGTTAATAGTTTCCAGAAGGCTTTTCTGCCTTAGCACACTGTGTTGCTGTGGCTTATGTCTCGTGCGTGCTAAAGTATATGGTATACTCTACTGTACATCTTTACACTCGTCTAATCATTTTTAGCAGCGACACAAGCAAGAGTGGAGACGGCGGTACTCAGCGATCGCTCCAGTCAAAGAAGGGGGCATTTTCACTGCGAAACTACAGTGGAACACCGAAGTAAGTATTGGTGGTGGGTGAGCAATATTTTTATCGACGCTTACTATTGCCAATTCGCTTCGAAGAAGAGCGGGCACTTTCATTTAATACCAGATTCCCTTAGGTTTCTAAATTAGTTTTGTAATAGTTTTCAGAGTGTTAACCATACATAACAAAATGTCTATTGCGTTAAGTGGATCTCGTGTTTAATAGTGACTGTTCTTTAGGTCCGTTCCATCAAAGGGAAAGGGGCGACCAGTCACCAACGATCAGTTGGTGCCAGTTGTATCGGTGACAAAACGCCGTAGCGGACGCGTGTTGCCACCAAAGTATTAGTTAAAATGCTATGTTAGCGAAACGAAAACGTAATTAGGGTGAACCACTGTGACGGAGGGAAATGCAAAAAACGGAAGGGCAAAACTCCTGTTGCGACTGCTATCGGAATAAACTTTGGATATTTATAATTGATTCTGTTTTGTTCTTCTTTTCATTTTTCAATAACTGCATTTTACTACTTTTTGTTTGATTATATTCTAGGCCAAAGAAGGTATGGCCTTCTGCCTTCGCAACTGCCAAACAGAGACGTGATTACCTAGCCGGTATTAGAGCAGAACCGAAACGTCCCCGAAAAGCCGCCAGAGTTCTGCAATTTTTTGATCGATCAGCAAAAGAGGCCCTTGTAACTTTCAGCGGAGATGAAGAGAGAGGACATACGCATAGAAAGAAACGGCACCAGAAGTAATAGTCCTTTGTAAAGAACTTCTGTCAAGACATTATAGTTTTTGTTAGCACACCGTCACTATTTATAGTCATGAGTGACATGTGCATTCTTTTTTTTCTTGCAGCAGTTTTGGCAACTTCTTTACTTGAAGTTTTTTAGTGTAACTGTCTATCCACTGTAAGTTTTTAACACTATGTTCATTGGAGATTTTTAAACTCATTATTCTTTCAGAAAATCGCGGATCGCTCGATGCAAAAGAAAGGGGACCGAAACCTACAACCAACTGGAAATCGAATATTCTTTCCAGTCCGACGCTAGTGATTTGGAGTGAGTCTTCTTTACATAAAATGTGGTCGCAATGATTTGAAGCTGAAGGCGAGAGGGGGAATGTCTTGAATCTTTCCCAAAAACGGAACATTTTTAGATAACTTTGATCAAAAATTGCAAATTTTAATAAATTACACTCAATATTTCTAAAAATTTCACATCTAAAAATTTCACAAACTTATGCACTAACGCGACTGTGTCCGATCTGGTATTAATGTTACTTATCTCTCTGTGTTTTATGTTCTGGCTTTTTATAAACACAGGGTCCACTTCTGGGAAGGGGTCTACCCCGACCTCGGCAAGGGGTCTACCCCTGAAAAATCGAAAAATTTAAGAGGGTATGCCCCGAAATTAACAAAAATTCTAAATTTTTAAGCTTTTTCACCAAAAATTAGCAAAAACTGCCAATTTTTAGCGATTTTTAAGAAATTTTTGAAAAAATGGCCAAAATTTGTTAAAAAATTACAAATTTTCACTGAAAATTGCTGAGGGGTCTACCCTTTTTTCCTTTCTCGACGAGAGGGTCTGCCCTTTTTTCCTTTTCGCTGAGGGGATCTACCCGTTTTTAGTCGGTCTGGGGCGGGTCTGCACCTCCCCCATTCCCCCCCACGTTATCCTATGCTTGTAAACTATGTTTTGTTCGTTCGCTACTGCCAGAGTTGTCTCTTCTACGATATTTCGAAATCTACCTTCACAATCTATACTCCATTTTTCTTCTAGGCCCTGGCATCCCTCCATCCATAAACCGGTTCATCTGCACACAAGTCTGCTTGAGATTATTCAAGAGGCGTTCCATCGCAACAGCCTCAGCGCAGAACTCAGGAAATAACACATTAACTGCAGAGTGGGAGTTAGTGGCCACATTTTTCTTAAAGTGAGCACCTTTGGGGAAGGTGACCACTAAATCTCCCACTCGCTGATTGATTGTGAAGTGTAGGAGCTTCTCAGACATGATGGTTTTTCTCTGCCACGGCACGTTTATACACAGGCAGAGCAGAGGGCAGAGCACACAGAGGCGTGCAATGCTCTCTGTGTCTGGAATAACAGTCCAGATCTTTGAGAGGCCGTCTACCCAATTGCTGTAGTGGCAGTAGTTTAATGACAACAACCCAGCATCTTCTTAGTGAAGTGGAAAGCGGGTGCCTCTGCATCCAAAATATCCCCATGGAGAGGTAACCCCCGGAAAACTCATTTTCGCTTCTCTGCAAAAGAACCGGAAGTATTGTTTAACATGTTTGGGTTGGAAGGGAAAATGAGGGGCTAATGGGAATGTACTGAGCAGTATCAAACCCATTAGCACAGGGAAGGCAGGTGTAACTGCTTCCTCCCCAAAACGCGGACGGTTTTACTCCCATAGAGGCAATCACCGCATCCTTATTTGTTATGCTGTTGTCTGCAAACCCACCAGGTGTCGGTTTAAACTTATCCGACACAATCAGCATATATCCATTGCCATATTCCTCAACGGCCTTGTATTCCCACTAAAAATATCAAAACAGTGAAAAGCTTCATTCAGTGAAAACTATTAATAGCAAATAAAATTGAAGGAAACACAGAATAATAGATAAAAAATTTAA
Source organism: Trissonchulus latispiculum (assembly GCA_030248195.1). Classification (NCBI taxonomy): domain Eukaryota; kingdom Metazoa; phylum Nematoda; class Enoplea; order Enoplida; family Ironidae; genus Trissonchulus; species Trissonchulus latispiculum. The sequence goes on along the minus strand of JASAND010005860.1, from coordinate 23,796 downwards.
TTCAGTTGAATTGAAGAATTCAGTTCATCTTTACATAAAAGAAAGAATAATAAAGGAATGAATAACATTTTTATTTACAGGAACGCTGTTGTTCTTTGCCAAATTCCTATCCACGGATCTGTCCACAGTGAATGTGGGGCTGTAGAGGACCTTTGAATGTAAATCTTTTGAAAACGTGCATGTTCTGGTAGCATTTGTGATGATTGATAGAATCTGAATTATGAACACTTTTGATAAATGCAGAAATAGTAAAAAGTTCCGAAAAAAACAATCCGTCTGAGAAATTTTATAATTGATTGAATTCGATTTGAATAAAATATTTAGTGCACAACTTTCGAATGTAAAAGAATACAAGCGCACTACATGTCTAGTTTGTGGGGAGAAGAAGTGTGGAGTGAAATGTGTGCGAAATTGTGTGAAAATTATTAGAAAACTGTGTCCATGGAGAAGTTAGCAACTGATTTACTTGCTGCATGAACGTTTGTGCTCAAAATTAATGCTTTCCGGTGTTTAGCTTTAACTTTTTAATTTTCAACTTTGAAACTTTGGCTTTTGCTTTGACTGAGTTTTACTTTTGGATGAATAGTCTTTTTTTATTTTGAATACCGTTTTAGTTAATATTTTCTTTCGCCTATGCTTTTCTGATTGATTTTCGATTTATTGATTTGCAATGAAAAATTTTACAAGTATTTTCGGTGAGATTTATGACCGAAGTTTGAAAGAATTTTAATTTAGGATGCATTTTTGCTGAGATTTTATTCGTGCACAGTTTTTGAATGCAAAACTTTTGAAAATGATCTGGTAGCAGTTGTGATGATTGATAGAATCTGAATTATGAAAACTTTTGGCAAATGCAGAAATTGTGAAAAGTTCTGAGGAAAAGAATACATCTGAGAAATTTTATAATTGATAGAATTCGATTTGAATAAAAAATTTAGTGCACAACTTTCGAAAGTAAAAGATATGTGTGTTGTTGGTGTGGTAGATGGTCTCGTTTAATTTAAGGTCTAAACTTAAGGTCTAACTAAGGTATGAATTTAATGGCTTCGTTTGTTTGTTGTTCCTCAACGACAGCGTTTTTTACGGTACAGCTTTGTGGTTCGGGGTACAAAGAAGATGTGATCCTCAAAGTGCCACCGTACACTCAATCATCATACTAACTGCCTAAACCGAGCACAGAGCTACGACTTTCCCCCTGGTACCCGCAGCCATGATATTTGCCGACCCCGTCAGTAGACTAAATGCTACAGCGTGCAAAAATCCTGTAGTAAAGGGTCCATTCATTATACAGTTTGCTTATGACTGTATAACGCACTCAAAGCATGGACAACATATGGCAACATTTACGTTTGAAAATTTCTGCAAATTGCGTGGCCGTAACCTGCCAACGGAATGGGAGCTTCCCTCATTAACTGAGTTCGTCTGACCGTTGACCTTCACTTTCGTTTTAACCCCCTATTACGCGCTACTGAGTAATACAGTATGCGTACCAGTGGGCCGTCATGTATGGTGAAAATGCCGTTCTGTGTGAAGAAGGCTTGCAGAAATTTTCGCCATGCTTAAATTTTCATTAATTTTTGGATCAGCGAAATGTAACGAATGTAATGAATGTAATGAATGAAATTAAAACGTTTAATACTTTCAAAAGGTAATTAATATTAATTTCATTTAGCTTAGTTTCATTTAAGCTTTAATTAATTAATTTGGTTTTACGTGCAAACACTTGTTTTGGTAAAGGTAAAGATAAATGAAAATGAATTTGAGCTTGTAGGGATTTTGCACAATGCTTATCTTTGTCTTAATTAATATTAATTAATATTAATTAAATTTAGCTTAGTTTAATTTAGCTTAGTTTAATTTAGCTTGCTTTAATTAATTTATTTTAGTTTGCAAACTCCTGTTCAATAAACAAATAAATAAATTTAATAGCTGTTTAATTCAATGCAGTCGAGTCATAGAATAATAATTGACGTTTGGTTACAATGCTCAAATGCAATGCAGTCACCAGTTGCAATTGCAATCACCAGTTGCAGCAATCACCATAATGTTTTTTCTTAGAACATTGACATTAGTGAAACTGTAGTAGTGGATTGGATCTGGAAAAAATTTATTAGTTGGGTTGGTTTTTCAGAAAATTATTTTTTCAAATGCAAGTGGTGGTTTGGATCTAAAAACACTTATGTTATTTCAAATGCAGGTAGTGGATTGAATTTCAGAAAAAGTTTATTTTTTCAACTGTTTGTCGTCACTAGTCGTTCGCAGAATTTATTGTCAGCTTAATTAATTCGAATCCAAGAAACGGAAATTCTTGGAAATTGGAATTTCAACTTTTAAAATTACAAATACGAAATCCAAAATGTGTTATCAAAAAATGGAAAATTAATAAAGCAATTACTGGAAAACACAACTTTGAATTTTTGTAGTAGTTGTAGTAGTTGTAATAACTACTATTAATTAAATTTATCTTAGTTTTATTTAAGTTTTGATTAATTTATTTTAGTTGTGCGTGCGAGGAACACTTTGGAATCCGGAGATTGATAAAAGAGCAACGGGAACCACAAATAAGGAATTTGTGGTTGCCTTCCAAATATTTCAGAAAATCTGGATTAAATGTTCTTCGTATAAGTTTTAAAAAGGTTAAGAAAGAGGAATGTTCTCGCTTAATGATCGAGTAATGAAACCTATGAGGCATATGATGCATATGGACCAGATATGGTAGCTACCGTCATTGAATCGGGTTCAGCAAAAAAGTTTGGGTCTGGAACACCGTTAGCTATCAGAAAACATTGCAGTTTGGCACAAGAAACTTTCGATCAAAAGTTATGCTGAGGGTAAGGTTTACAGACTGTTTCTGACAACCGTATTGATCGCCTCAACTAATGTGGACGTTTGTCCCATCTTTCATGCATTTTTACACAGCAGATCTCTCGCCATGGATTTATCTCTGAGCGTTTCCAATCCTAAATTCTATCCTGAAAAAGAAAGCATGTAGAAATGAATAACATTTTAACCTTGATTTGTGATTAGTTAAGCGTGTAACTATTAATTATTAAGTTTATAATTACCACTGTTTGCTTGCATTTGCTATTATTTGATCTTAGTTGTAATTATTAATTTCATTTCTGAATTGTACAATTTTACTCTTCTTTCATACTGAGATCAAAAGGACAGAAAACATGACTTCTACAAAGATGCACAGATATTCAGCCCATATTTGATTAGTGTACAAGTTTGTTAATAATAGTTTTATTATTGTAATTGTATGTTACTAGTAATTTGTAAATTGAAATCCGTTCTGTCCGTTTATTTGAGGATGAGTTTAGTTAATTTCAGCCCCTTTGATTTTACATCATCAACTGTATGGGGTTTATTCACAGTTCCCATCCTTTGAGTTGGTGTGAGTGAGTGAATGGCCGGATTGAATGTGTCTGCATGTGTATGTGTGATGTTCTAGTTTTCTCAGTTTTCTCGAGTAGCATCCAAAAACACCATATGCAGGCAATAGACTAATGCTCCTCAGCAACATGTCTAAACTCTCTTTTCTTAAAGATACACTGTTAAAACTAAATTATCACTATTCTAATTGCGGACACCCATTTCTATCTGTCCTTTCTTCCTACGGTACCCTTTCTGCGTCATGGGAATGACGTTAGTTTTTTCTCACTGGCATAGGCTAGATATAGGGGAACCCCATCTAAAAGTAATACACAGGTCACCTCTGAAAGTCAAGGAAGAAACACAATCATTAAATAATAATGTTCAGAAATAATCCAAAGAATCTTAACTAATTACTAAGCTACGTAGAAGCGGTTTATTTAGGCACAGTTTAGTTCTTCCTGGGCTCCTTGTCCCCTGTTTGTTCTTACGAGTTCTTCTCTCACTTCACTGCTTTCTGTGCCTCATCTGTTTAGCAACAGTCTTCCCACCATGGGTTTTTAGGTCGGGACTGGTGTACCCCTGGGGGTATGGCTTATCCAAAACGGGTTTGGTTCATAAGTATTCTTTTAAAATATCCACTCTAGGTCGAGCCGACCTATCTGCCCCTAAAATTTCTTTAAACGGTGTTAAGCGCGAGTTTCAAACTGGACTTCATGTCCCTCACTCAAAACTATCACGTTTGATTCGGGCTCTCGTCGCCCTAGAGTATTTGATACTAGCTTCGTTATCGTATTCATGTTATGTGCTAATATCAGCGGATATTAGCTGGATTTCCTTGGATTTCCTGAGAAGGAAATCCAGGCATACGTCATTGGTAGGTAATTTCTGATGGAAATCCCCTCTGAAAACTTCCTTTTAAAAGATCAAAAATGCCACTTTTGATGGTTTGCGCTCTATTCTTTTCTAGCTTCCTGAAAATGGTTTTCTGCTCTACAACGATTACTTTCAGGTCGAGTTGTCTGCAATTTATGTAAAAAAATTAGCGAAGCCCGATTCAGTTGTGTCTGGTGTAGTAGTGACTACTTTGCTAAACATCCGGTAACAACTATCTTCTACATCATAACGGATCCAATCCTATTGGTCTCTCAAACTTTCTATTTCACTTTTCTATATTCGCCTCTCCACTTCAAATTCATAGTCCTTTTTCTTTGGGAGACGCAAACCGGGAAAACAAAGGTCCCAAAAACGATATGGCGGTTTCAGTGGTTGGAGACCCAACGATTCCGACCTCAGACCAATTGATGAAGTAATCGTACATAACCAAGAGATAAGGTTTATCTTTAGGTCCATCATTTTCTACTGTTAGCACGAAACTTATATGTTTTCCACAAAACATAGGCACCACACTTTCCCTCTTTTTAGGAGTTTCGGTCAAAGTAGGTTGCTCATTCATATGCCATGGTGGCTGGATTATACTTTGCAGAGGCAGGCGGTTTCTTTGTGGATAAATTGGTCTCGTATCTTCTCTTGAGGATCCATAAAGTCTCATGGCACGGACAGAGACCAAAGGTCGCTGTAAACAAATCTATGGTTTCCGTCGTGGCTTGTTTCCATTGACGGAATTCATGGCGGGCCGCAACGATATTAGTCTTTGGGGTGAAATGGTTTCGGAGAGCGGTAAGGACAGTGTCAAATGTCTCTTCCCTGTAGGGCTTCGGTAATGATATATAAATTCTGTGAGCTTCAATTCCGATGCAGGTAAGCAAGATAGCGATCTTGCGGGATTCAGGAAAGGCATCGGATCCCGTAGCGGTCATATAGGTTAACAGTCTAGGTTCTCATTGCTTCCAGCTAATGGGAGGAGGTCCTGGGGTATCCAGGAAGGCACGTGGTCACAGGTGTACAAGGGGGGGGGGAAGGGGGGAAATTTCCCCCCCCTCGGCGAAATCGTCCACAAGGGGTCGCAAAATTGCTCCCACAAGGGGTAAGAAAATTGGCCACAAGGGGTAAGAAAATTGCCCAAAAAATAGGTTTTACGACTAAAATTTCCAAAAGTTTTCCGGCTTCGCCGAAATTTTTAACTGAAAATCACTATTTTTTGCGAAAAAACGACCGAAAAAACACGTTTTTGCTAAAAAATAGCTGTTTTTTGTTACAAAATGGCAAAAATAAATCGCCTTCAAAAGTACCCCTAAGAAAAATCGCTCTCACAAGGGGTACCCAAATTTGCTTCCACAAGGGTCAGTGAAATTTGGCATCCCGTTCAGGTATGCACGTGGTGGTTGTCCTGGGGTATCCAGGTAGGCACGTGGTGGTTTAAAATGATCCATATCAGCATCAGCTCCGGTAGCTGTTAGATAGATAAGGAATTGTTTTCTCCATTCCTTCCAAGAAATGGCAGGGCCGCCTGGTGTAGGCAAAAACAGAGACGGTGGTGGGAAGCCAATATTATCCATGGTAGCTGTTAGATAGGTAAGGAAAGATGCTGGTAAGGAATTGTTCATTCTCTCCAAAACTGTAGTGGCGACTACCTTGCTAAACATCCAATAACAACCATCTTCTTCATCATAACGGATCCAATCCTATTGGTCTCTCAAACTTTCTATTTCACTTTTCTATATTCGCCTCTCCACTTCAAATTCATAGTCCTTTTTCTTTGGGAGACGCAAACCGGGAAAACAAAGGTCCCAAAAACGATATGGCGGTTTCAGTGGTTGGAGACCCAACGATTCCGACCTCAGACCAATTGATGAAGTAATCGTACATAACCAAGAGATAAGGTTTATCTTTAGGTCCATCATTTTCTACTGTTAGCACGAAACTTATATGTTTTCCACAAAACATAGGCACCACACTTTCCCTCTTTTTAGGAGTTTCGGTCAAAGTAGGTTGCTCATTCATATGCCATGGTGGCTGGATTATACTTTGCAGAGGCAGGCGGTTTCTTTGTGGATAAATTGGTCTCGTATCTTCTCTTGAGGATCCATAAAGTCTCATGGCACGGACAGAGACCAAAGGTCGCTGTAAACAAATCTATGGTTTCCGTCGTGGCTTGTTTCCATTGACGGAATTCATGGCGGGCCGCAACGATATTAGTCTTTGGGGTGAAATGGTTTCGGAGAGCGGTAAGGACAGTGTCAAATGTCTCTTCCCTGTAGGGCTTCGGTAATGATATATAAATTCTGTGAGCTTCAATTCCGATGCAGGTAAGCAAGATAGCGATCTTGCGGGATTCAGGAAAGGCATCGGATCCCGTAGCGGTCATATAGGTTAACAGTCTAGGTTCTCATTGCTTCCAGCTAATGGGAGGAGGTCCTGGGGTATCCAGGAAGGCACGTGGTCACAGGTGTACAAGGGGGGGGGGAAGGGGGGAAATTTCCCCCCCCCTCGGCGAAATCGTCCACAAGGGGTCGCAAAATTGCTCCCACAAGGGGTAAGAAAATTGGCCACAAGGGGTAAGAAAATTGCCCAAAAAATAGGTTTTACGACTAAAATTTCCAAAAGTTTTCCGGCTTCGCCGAAATTTTTAACTGAAAATCACTATTTTTTGCGAAAAAACGACCGAAAAAACACGTTTTTGCTAAAAAATAGCTGTTTTTTGTTACAAAATGGCAAAAATAAATCGCCTTCAAAAGTACCCCTAAGAAAAATCGCTCTCACAAGGGGTACCCAAATTTGCTTCCACAAGGGTCAGTGAAATTTGGCATCCCGTTCAGGTATGCACGTGGTGGTTGTCCTGGGGTATCCAGGTAGGCACGTGGTGGTTTAAAATGATCCATATCAGCATCAGCTCCGGTAGCTGTTAGATAGATAAGGAATTGTTTTCTCCATTCCTTCCAAGAAATGGCAGGGCCGCCTGGTGTAGGCAAAAACAGAGACGGTGGTGGGAAGCAAATATTATCCATGGTAGCTGTTAGATAGGTAAGGAAAGATGCTGGTAAGGAATTGTTCATTCTCTCCAAAACTGTAGTGGCGACTACCTTGCTAAACATCCAATAACAACCATCTTCTTCATCATAACGGATCCAATCCTATTGGTCTCTCAAACTTTCTATTTCACTTTTCTACGTCTGGAAGTTCCCAGTTTCTGATCATAAAATTTACGCAAATCTACCAAATTTCTGAAATCCAGTTAATATCACTGAATCCGGGTTAAGATCGACAAGGTTTTAACCCATTTGATTCAGTTCTAGGATCGGGCTCTTACGAACTCTCCGCATCTTTTCCGCTCTGGTCTCTCTGCTTTGCTCGCTGGATCCCGTGAATCCTGTTGCTGTCAGTCTGTCAGTAGTCACCCGGACATCAGCCCTTGGTTTCTCTCGCCCTTGACTCTTTGGACTCGTGACTTCCTCGTGATCACCCCTGGAATCTCTCAGCTCCTGCCATTGGTTCCTTGTGCTGCTCTGTCCGGACTACCTGGAATTTCGCCGAAGAACGTCAGTTTGCTGAGTTTTCATCAATACGTTTGATCTGTTGAAGAAGCGAAGATTTACTAAGAATTGAATAACTTCTCAAGGTTTCAGTCTAAAAATATACACGGTTTGCTCCAAATTGTCAGTTCGTTGATTGTTTTCTCTTTGACTGTTTTCTGTTTTTCTGCAAATCTGCTCAAATTCTCTCTCTTTAACGCTCTATCAAATTCTTAAAGTTTATAGGTCGTTCTCTTTAGACAAATACAGAATAGTTGTCAGTTTTCTGGTGGTGAGGCTTATTCGCGACTGTTTGTGACCTGGACGGGTGGGCATGTGCACATTTTCAGGTAGATATTGGGAGCATATAGGGAACTACCCCCTAGCCCCCGAAGATCAAATCATTGTGTGACTGCAAATCCATTCGCAGTCTAAAGGCGAGTACTGATTGTGGGTGTGTGAGAGCATGTGTGCGGGTGGCAACCAGTAGGCTAAATAACTAATCTAACAAAATTTCTTAGGTTTCGGCTCTAGATCTTCCACTAGGTTTCGGAGTAAGGGCCTGTGGCTGACCATAGTAGTTGGGTTAGTTGGTACTTAGGTGGTGAACGGATTCCAATAGTAAAAGTATTTTGTATAGATTTGTAATGTTGCTGATCTTGTGTGTGTGTTGCTGTAAGGTAATATCGTCTAGTAAATAGTTCCTTAGGATCAAAGCATAAGTCGTTGTAGATCGTACTAGGTTGGATGGTTAACCGTTGAGTCGACGATATTTGAATATATCGGTCAGTTTGGAGCCAATTCAGTTTATTTACGGCAAAGAAGGGGGAAACCTTAGCGATTTTGGTGATATTAGTGGGCCAGAGAACGAACTGAGCCTGTCATTTCATTAGTGTCCGGTGTGTCAACATCAGTACAGTTTTAGCATAGTTTTCCTTGTTCACCAAGTTATAGTTCTCTAGTTGCGCCTGGGCATTCGGTAGGTAACTTTCTAGTGCAACTGTTTTCTCTGCCGTGGGATCAGGCTGATATTGAAGCTTAGACGGTTGATAGTGAGCCAAGTAAGCCCGCATACGGAGCCCTGGAGCACCTGCAAACTCACGTATCCTAAAGGCTGACCGTCTGGATTAGGTTAGACCCACACTAGGCTAGTTCCTTAGACTAGATCTCCTCGCTGTCTGCCTCTCTGTGGCAACGAATTAGGACCTCTGTCTTCATCTCCGATTAATCCCTTTTGTTACTTTGTTCCAAATAGAAATCCTCAAATATTTCCATATTAGCAAGCATGAACATGGATTTGGGTGTTTTTAAGGTCAACCAAATTAACTTGGATTTACTACATAAGTGTACTGCACTGTATCATATTACTCTGTGTGGTTACTAATAGCAAATATAGGCAGGTATTGACTGATACTGGTTGATGGAGCCTCTATAGTATAAGCATGCGTTATTGCAGCGCGACAGTGTACACGTGTATATCTTTTAAGTCCAGAACTATCACAAGTCCTACCCTCTTCCAGGACAAGAGTACTACGGAAAGGGGGAAGATTCGTTCCAAATTTTTGTCATGGCAGTCTCAGGCTGTGCAACTTAACATGCGTTCATTAAATTTGAAAGTATTTTAAATAGAGATTTCTTTCAGCGCTAATTGTAATACCGTTATCTGTTAACAATAAAATAGATGAAGAACAACCTGCAGCAATGGCACAAAAACATCTTAGGTCCCTGCATTCTCTTTTCTTACTAAAACACGTTGTCTCACTGAGTATGTAATAAAGCATCAGAAGCAAATCCAACAGACAGCATTGTCTGATTATTTTCTACTCTTTATGCTTCCACTGAAAAATTAAAATACTTAAATAAAATATTGAACTTCGATAATTCCAGCGCAAAAAAGGTTGCACTTAAAACAGTAAAGATTGTGTAGGCCACAAAGGCACTCCTAAGCTCGCGAAACGAAATGGAATGGCGTCGGTCTTTTCTCCAAGTGTGTTCCACTAAATCGTTCAGGCAGGCATGACCTAAGTACTTTCTCAATTCATAGTCCAAAAATCCGAATTCCTGAATCTTTGCCGTAGCTACACTGAATACATCAACCCAGGGACTGCCTTTGGTGAATGCGAAACTGACAGAGTCTGCACGTCCAGCAGATATTACTTGTAATCCTATATAGTCTGAAAGTCGCCAGATATTGTACCATAGGTAAGTAAATGGCCCAACACCAACGGTTTTGTCCTTGTGAAGCAAAAGATCCTTTAGCTCTCGCAACGAATGCACTTCAATCATGGATTGTTCTACTCTCTCCATCGAATACTGTTTTGGCGGAACAAACATAGACAATAGTTTTGTGGTGTGCTTCCGATTCAGAACAACCAATTTGTATTCAGCATTTTCCAAAGCACTTAACAAACTTGTCAGGTCATCAAATGGAAACTTGAGGGTACTTGTTGACAGGACGTCAATTAGATTACCACAATAGGCAGATGTTATGAAAAAGGACGTGCAAACCACAACCAATAGGAACATGCAAGCTGAATGTCGTTTTTCGTTAACTACCGTAAATGACTGTTTTAACAGCGACTTGGCGACATAACCATACGTTTGAATGATTCGCTTACTGTACAGAAAGTACTGCAGCGACACAAGTAGTAACGAAGTACCAGCAAGCGACACCCAAACTGGGACTTGGAACGGACTTAGCACTGTATATCTAAAATCGACCTCTGTATCGTGTGTTGCAAAGATGTACTGGTTCTGATTGATGGGGGTGGAAAACTTCATTGTTATCATTCGTTCACTGGTGACAGACAAATGCGGCAAACTGATATCCAGAGTTCCGTTGGTGACCGAGTCTTCCAGGATCAGCCAGCCGTCGTTCTGACGATCCGGCAACCAGTAAACATCGCAGTCCAGCTGTGAAAATTCGCAAGCCAACAGCAGTAGATCCAGCGAAATGCCATGATGGTTGCGTTTCATGGCAAACGGGGCTTCCTCTATGACGCCAGCTTTGAGTCGAACCATGCTAAAGAGCAGAACACTTATGATAGAGAATATTTCCAAGAGCGACGGTAAGGGACCAACAGCTCGAACGTTTTATTTTTTCACAAATTGTGCTAGAAGAGATAAAATAAACCTATCTTTCTTTTTCCAGTTCTCCCATCTGTTTCCAGAGCCTATGCGGTCCACTCGTTCGACACGAGAAAAATTATTCTCAACAATAATATATTAATTATTGATAAATTATTAAGAAATAACAAATAGCCTCAATAATTATGAAATAAAAAGGATTGAGTCAGTTTTTTGAGGTACGGTTTTGCTTATAACTAAAGCTGTTAAGAAGGCGAAACCAGAAAAGTGAAAAAATTTTCTCTGAAGACTTGTGATGACTTGGCTCGTGATAAGCTGCTTATTGACATATCATTAAGTTTGTGGTTATCGCAACCTGGCACTAAGTTTACAAAACCAAAAGTTGGATCTATTCGTAATCAAATCAAAGCGGAAGGATTTGATGGGAGCAAAGCATCCAATCAAAGCTATTGGAGATAAAGGAGTGTGAGCGCGCCGGCGCCGTTATGGGTGAATAGAATAAAAACTATTGTGGCATTAATTGGTTAATTTAACTAATAATTAAATAACTAATTTTACAATAAAACCTGCAACATGTTATCAGTAACTGTTCACAGTTTTCGTTTCGTTGCATGATTTGAACATTCTGATTGCATTTATGGCCAACATTTGTTAGCTGAAAACTGTTAGGTCTATGACAATAAATATAAAATTCGACTCAGATTGAAGTAAAATCTGGTCAAGTTGTCGGATCTTTGAACTACATCACTATATATAACGCAGTCTTCCAGGCAAAGTCGGATAGGGCTCAAAATGGGTACTTCTTTATTACCTGTACATCTGCAATACCAAGAGTAGATGATAGGAAGAGGACGACATCATACCTTCCAAGTGTTAGATGCTGGGCACATTTAGACCTAAATCTCGGTGGGGGGTCACGGCTATCATAGTTAACTATGTGTTTATATAAGTTTGTACTAAAACTAATCTGATTGGCTAATCGCCTGAGTTATATCAAAATTTATGTGTCTAAGGTGGCCACTTCCTGAGATCTCTTAGTGTTGTTGGCTCAGCTTAGTGTTTTTAAGCGTGTGTTAGTAATTCTTTTGCTGAACTGAAATTTATTTCATTGGTTACTTAGCTATGCACTGTAAACGGCGTAACCCTCATCAGTGCCTTTCAATAGCAGTTAAATAGTAGTTAAATCCTAATCCTTCCCATTATAGCCCCAGCACTCCCTCCACACCTCAACACGGGGAGTACAGGGGGTCGAAGCCCCGCCCCCAGCCCTTAGAAGATACAAACCCTACCGCCGTCAAGGACAAGTGGCTTGCAGCACATTCCGGAAAAACGGGTTTTTATTTCTGGTTTCGCCGGATTTTGATCTGAAAAGTTTGACATATTTCAGAACAATTAATTTTTGTTGGAAGTTTTTTGAAAAAAAAACTGCTGAATTCTAGTACAATTAGCGTTAGTTGCGAGAAAAACTACCTTAACTATTGCTGGTACAAGCCTCTCAAAAACGACTGGCGAAAAGCCTCTCAGCCCCTCAGGACCTGACCTTACATGAATGTATGCTCCCCCAGAGCAAAATTCATGGCCAAATGTCCTAAAGCAGCTGTCACTCACTCGCCTAGACGCTATTTCAAAGACATAGCATACAACTAGTATAATACTAGCTAATAACTTCATTTCTCTTCATTCAACACTTTGTTGGGCAGGGCTATTGCATATGATAACAAAGCTATAAAGTTTTGCAATTGCGGCAAACTTCTAAAATAGGAAGGCTTTTATAAATAATTATTGCATCGATCCAGCGGTACTGGCCTTGTGTACCTACCTCTCCAGGGACTGATCAATTTTTGAAAAAATGACTGCTCTTTTTTCTTTTTGATGCTAAATTTTATATTTCTGTTTTTCCTCACTGCCAAGCAAATGGCAGACATTTGTCAAGAACTCTGCTTCGCTTTCTCTTCAAATAGCGCTTTAGCAAGTTGCAGCTAATGTTCCAAGAAAAGCCATAGATTGATTTCGATGCGCCCTTAAAGTTAGGAAGGTTTTCACTCCGCAGTTACTCACCCTGTTTCACTTTAACTTTAGAGGAAGTTTTGGAAAATATTTAAGTAAACAATCTTCCAAAAACATCTACTAAACATTGTTGTTTTTCAACTCCAAGCCACCTTTCGGTTTTGTTTGATGATATTTCAGTTTTGCCAAAATATACTAAATGAAAAGCAACCATTATTTAGTGTGAAATAGTATCAATGTGAGGTAAATAGATAGGCAGTTTTGAACAGGAGGTGCCTTTCTATGGTAGCAACTAGAGATGAGCACGGGCCGGATTTTTTCGGCCCGGCCCGGCCCGGACCGGCCCGCTCCAAAATCTTGCTCGGCCCGGCCCGGCCCGGCCCGCTGGCAAAATGTTTCGGCCCGGTCCGGCCCGTTCCAAAATTTGGCCCGCCCGGCCCGCCAAAAGAAAAATTCCAAAATTTTACTAACAATATTATTTCAAAGGCTTCAATGCAAGATGGAGAGGCTAACGTATGCTACGAAATGTTAAATATTGCTATAAAATAACCAGAACCAGTAAATGTGTAGCTAATTTCAGTGATTTTACAACATTTTCTAGAGTTGATCCGGCCCGTTTCGGCCCGCTCCAGCAAACAGTTAAAAAATTTCTCGGCCCGGCCCGGCCCAGTCCGCAAACCTATGGAGGTCGGCCCGGGCCGACGGGCCGAAACGAAATGCTCATCTCTAGTAAGAACTCTTCCTATGCCTACTAACCACAAGAACTATACTTGCCTAAGCAGGTACACTGGAAACAGTTATACAGAATTGGTACTTGCTTCTGGGATTTGCCACGTAAACTGCGTGCACAGTTTAAACAGCACTTTGCACTAAATTGGGTCACACAGCAAAGTCACAGCTGTAGTTCATTCTCCAATGTGTATAATAGAAAAGCTTGAACTTGGAAGCTGAAAGTCAGCTATCTAACTTTGACTTTTGAAAGCTTCCGAGAAATTTTAAATTCACATTTAACGTAACCAGAGATACTATTTTATAGTATAAATCGAGATCATGATCACAGCCGACGACGACTTTATGGAGCATTCAAACCGGCATCAGTGTCGATGCTTTGGCTGTAAATGTTGCCATATTAAAATCGTTTGTATTGCCATCTGCGTGTGGGAGCTAATTGCCTGCTTCTGGTTACTGGGTAACTATGGCGTCCCCATCTCGAAGTCTTCAGAAGGCGAGGGCGAAAGCGGGCTTCTGGCTTACATGGCGATTGTTGGCGTTGTAATGCCAATTTTAATGATTTTGGGCATCATGCTGGTATTCTGTGCCATCTTCAGCGTCCAAGCCGTCTTGGTAGTACCGCACATAATCATGCAGGTGATTTATGTCCTAATTATGGTGGTGCAGATTTTGTTCTTTGCCCTCTATGCCACTGGAAATGCAGCTTTTCTGGAGGGATTCTTCTCCGCCTACTCCAGCGCACAGTCCAAACGATCTGTGGCAATCCTTTCTATTGTGGTTTGTCTGTTGCTTCTGCTGGTGGAAATTTGGTTTCTCTTTCTGTTTCTGCACCTATTCAGATTCCTGCGGGATAAGCAGCACTTTCTGAGGTCGACGAGAGGACAGCATGCACTGATCTGAAAACCTTGAACACTTGTTACAATGGGATTTCTTCCTAGGACTTGTCCGCTTCTATCGTTTCTTAAATTTACATAAAAGATAAAACCCCAAAACTATTGGAATGAAGTCTACTTGAGTGAATGAACGTTTGCTTGTCTTTATAAATTTGCTGTCATGATCAGCCGTGTCTTTGTCTTTGTGTGTTTCTATTGCCGTGTCTATATAAAATGATATGTACCCGTGCGATTGCTGTGATAAATGGGACATTTCTCCCAGCAGCCCAGACGTACAAATTACAGATAAACTGAAACTTCAATCTTGTAGGTAAACTTTGTGCAATTGCCTGCGGTGAATATATATACATTAGAGGCCATAGAGTTCTTCACAGGACTTTCTTCACAGGACTAGAATTTTAAATGTAGCCTGACCACCTTAGCGCTGAGCAAAGGAGCCAATAAGATCTGCTTTGTTGTTGGGGTTGTTTTCTGTTCGTGACCATCGTCTCTCTGCCTCTTGTCTGCCATTCTGCGGACCGCGGGGAGCAGCACGCAAAAGGTCTATTCGAGTACCTGAATAGTGCTAAGCACTGGCTAAATGTGGCCAGGCCAAGAATCCTTTCGTTCGGGCCGATATTCAAACGTTCGTTCAAACAATTCGTAATAGCTAAGGCCCTTCCCACAAGAACTCGCCGTTATCTAATAATCTCAATGACAAAGCTTCGCAGTGTTCTTCTTGACCACTATAAAACGTTCCTTAGAAATTGGTATAGCCTAACCCAAGCCAGGCAGTATTAACAAATGCAATTAGCTATATTTAATTAGGTAATGAAGTATTAGTAAGCTGAAATAGTAGCTTTAAAACTGAAATGGCCAAATTAGAAACCATATCCCAAAAGTCAACGAAAACTTCAAAGCAAATTGGAAAAACTGAGATCCCTTATAAACCTTGCAGACGAAAGCAAGAGAAAACAACACTAGGCCCAGCACTCTCGCTCTAGTATACTCGACCAGGTTCATATTTCGATTACTCCATAATATCAGGCTTACTCCACAATATCTCTGATTGGCGACGTCATAGCCAGAGGTTGGACACAGAACGAGATGAACCACTGCCACCGTCAAAATCAAATGAGTTCCATTATCATTGGCCTTGGGAAAGTCTATGTCATGGATTAGCTGTTCAGCACGGCTAAGTTTTAACTAACTTCTTTGTGATCCACTGATAAATTAAGAAATCGCTATGGTGCATTTGAAATAAGCAATGTGTTGAAGTAGGAGTAGATGTAGAATTGGAGAACGTAAAAAGTGATGTAACAGCACGCTGCATGCTAACAGCTATTAATTTTGCAGGATTAGCTTTTAACTGCGCAGTTTGTATTGAGACGACCAACAAATGTTAGCAAATCAAAATTTTTTGTACATCCATACTGTGCAATCTTTAGTAAATTTGTTCCGGCTTAGAGACATATGTTTAATTTATTTCAAATAATTCTGTAAGTATTGAAAAATTTGTGTATTTATTTTTTAATTTAAGTTAACTTTTAAGGAAATTTTTACGCATAGGCATGGGTGGGTGAAAAAGGTCCCCCTGTGTCTATGCGCATAATAACCATTCATAAGTTTTTTTCTAAACCGCGGACTTTTCCTTCTCTCTTCCCTGAGCGCTCGCCTTCCCCACCCTCCTCTTTTCTGCAGCCCTATTTTTCACCCAAGGCTTACGAGCAAGTAAACTAGTTTTCTGCCATTTTAGTCACTGTTTTCAAGCGGGGGCCAACAGTACTCGCAAAGGACAACTACCGTTGTCCTGGGGGTGACTGCAATAACCGCACGGCAGTTTGGTTTGGGGGCCAAGTTTTCTATCCTTGGTCTCCACTTCTCAGCTTCTTGACTTTTTGCATAGTCCACGGAGAGTAGTATCTTTCTATTCACAAGATGAACCACAATGATGCTGAACCACTTACAAAAACTCTACTTGGGCAGAACCCGCTGCTAATTTTAATGGTTTGCATAAAACTATTTCTAATTATCAAAAGATTTCATTTTATATAGGTCGACAAACTCCTGTCCGAGGAATAAATTGGTCCCTACCGCAATTTTTCTTCTTCATGGAAGTTTCCCTTGCAGATTTTCCTGTCCTCAGAATACGAAAAGGATTGCAGAAAGCAACCGCCATAACCATAGTGGAAACCAAAATACCCAAAGCCATAAAAACCATAAATCGTCATTTTCTTGCAGTTTGCTTCCTTTTGACGCTGACCAGAGTGGCGTGAAACCTTGTTTTATTCCCTAAATTCTGCGTATTAATCACTAATCATCATATATATTAGCGTGCACGGTTCATTTCATCAATCTTGAAAGCTGTGTACATTCATGGACAATTTTTACAGTATACATAATCTTTTATGTTCACAATGTTCACGATGCGGAACGCTAGGACTTCTGAATTAGACTACTTTTCCTAAAATTTGCTAAATCCAAATATGTCCTCTAAATGCAAATACTGGTTTGTCAGTTATGGGTTTAGTCAACTTAAACTGAATTTACCATTTCTATTTATTTCAATCTGTTTAATGCTTCAAACGTTTAATGATAAATAGAAAATAGGGTTAAGCTCTGGAATGGCTTGGGGGTAATTAAGCATAGCCTTATCTGTAAAATTGGAGCTGTCTAATATGGTTGGTTGTGTTCAGGTCCAGCCTGAACGTTTACTGACTAAATTCCTCATTCATCTTCAGCCCATAAAGTGATGTGGTAAGAAAATGTCTGTTTAGTGTTAAGAATTTTTGGGCAGAGTGACGGACCAACTGTAAAATTGGTAGGCATTTGAGAAGAACGTCACAGTGGTGGATAAATCGTAAACAACACAGAAGTTTAAGCCTCATTTCTTTCGAATTGTGAATTTATGTTAACAGTTATATCTATAGCACAGCAACGCTTTCAAACCAGGTAGGCAAAACAACGACATAACAGTTTTTTACCGATCTATTTTAGCTTCTTCAACTGCCAAGTTCTGGTTGTTTCTACAGTTCTCATTTTGACCATTTCAACAAATTGCTTCGGTGCCATGTGCGGTGACAGTGAATACTTCGAGTATCGATTCAGACCGTTCCTAGTTCGACCGGTGAGGGACTCGGACATCGAGGATGCCAATGGGAGATGTGGCACGATGGAGAATCACTGCGAACTCATGATACAGTTGGGTGGTGGCAGTCGATGCAGTGGTGGGGACAGTGATGACGCAACGGTTGGTTTGAAACAATATGCCTTGTTGGAAGGGTTAAGGGTTTTCAAATATACGCCTGCCGAAGGTGTGGACGGTTTCAGTGTTACCTTGGTGTTACTGATCACACTGCTTGTAGGTAGAGCCAAGATAGAAACCTTCCTTAATCAGCCGCCAACCTTGTCTGGCTCTCACTCCTCGTATGTAGAATTGTTACTGTACTACAACTTCCAAATAGATTTTTTCGGTTTGCAAGCAGAATTGGATATAACTAATTTTAGGGGCTCTATAGGTTTATCAGACACAGTATTACTTATCACTTATTACTTAGTATTAATCAGCAAGTTGCTGGACCTTCGACGGCATGTTCGCTTGCCATATACCGAGTTTGTTGTTGTGGTCTTTGGGAGCGTATAGTTTGTAAGAGCCATGGTGTATCAAACACTTTAATATGCAAATGAAACTGTTTGCATGAACATCATTGTCTTTGTTATTAGCATTAATAATGTCTCCAGTTCTATTTGTTACGATTCCATTGATAGGTTCTCTGGGCTCCTCCTGAGCACAATTACGTAGAAGGAGGCGACTTTTCTCCACGGGAAACTGGGTGGACTGTTCATTCGAAGTCTGATATCAGCCAGTCCTATCAAACTCCAATTAGAATTCAACTTTGCGACAAGGATTCATTTCTCAGAGGAAGAAATGATCTAATCTTGGACATACAGCATCAGTATTTACCAGAAAAGTGAGAGTACATGCAAACGTTTTGGCTTAAGTGTTGCCAAAAATTAAAGACATTTGAAACAAACTAAGAATAGTGCGCAAACTTTGTTCCTTTATTTCCATAATTGCTCGAACTGATAACTGTAACTGATACTGTATTCTGCTCTGTGATTTGTAGTTGAAATTGATTTCAGATGTCAAGGAATTCACTATGAGGACAATCACACATCACATCCTTGGATGATTGAGTATGAGATCTGCTGTCGCTCCATCACTCGGTCGAAGTATCCAGCCAGACACTACCAAACGTCAAACAACAACTGGTTTTAGAGACTATTGTAGGACACTGATTCTGTTACTTTGAACTGATTCGAAAATTCTTCCGTTACGTAATTCATCACAGCGCTCATTATTATTACTGTTTTTATACCGCCGGAGGCGGTATACTTGTAATGGGTTGACCCATCTAAATTCATATGTTTTGCATGTAAATTGCTTGGCGCGGAGGATTTCCGTCCTATCTTCAACACATGTCCCTGTTACGCAGGTTTTTTGCCCAACAATTTTTCTACGATTTTGCAATTTTTAGAGCATCATTACATTCAACTTAGTTAATTTTCAACTCCCTGTAAATTGTTTTGCACACGATCACTCTCTGCCTTTTCTCATATACCGAAAATCGGGCGTTATTTGCCTGTCACTTGATTGGCAGAGGTTTAACAGATCAATAAACAGCTAAAACTGATACTACAATTTTCGTGGGCAAAGACTGATTTTGCGCTTGCACTGTATTTATTCCATTAGTTTTGCTTTGCTTCAGAATTTAGATAAAATAAATTGTTTAAAATAAACATATATAGATAAATGATGACTTTTTCTCTCGCGGTTTACTCGATAAAATCGCCATAGTCAGAGTAGTGTAGTTGCTAGGGTGCATGGCTGCATGCGTCACATTTTTACGAGACTCTGTATTTCCACTTTTTGGTCTCTGCTTGAAACTTTTAAAATGCAGCGATTAGCCGTTACTGCCTCTTGTAGAAGTCTGTTTTTAACTATTAGCCTTTGAATTCTACTGAGCACTTCCGGTTTTAAAACTGTTGTCTGACAAAGTCAGTGCATCCATTACACACATGCGTTATTACACGAACTGAGAAGCAAGTGTTTGAAAACATACCATCTACATAGAAATCATGGAAATCCTATCTTAAACCGTTGCTTACGTGGAATTATGGTGAAATGTAACGTATTTTTAACACGGAAAGCTCGTGCTGAAGACCTGGCCGAGCAAATTTAAAAGACCTGTTGCGCTGAGGCGCAGCAGGAAAAAGGCTGGTCAACATCAGCAAGCACGACGCAGGAACATTTGATAGACTCAGTTTTGGAAGAAATTTCAATGGCAATGAAGTACAATGAGAGACATGTTAAAACAATGTATTTAGTGGGTGAGTAGACCTGAGTGCATGCATTCCTAAACAATTTTGTTTCACAAATTTATAAGTAGTTAGTTAGTTCACATAGTTAGTTTAGTTTATATAAGTTTGAAGTTAAGATGGTGCTCCAGTTTTATCTTCTTGGGGCAAGATACCGCACTCTAAGAAACTCCATGCAGAGTACAGTACCTGTACAGTATCTGTACCTATTGAAATCTGCGAAATTGTTTCTTCACTAAACTCTTAACATCTGCTACATAGTGCCTGTCGGACAGAGTTCACCATAAATGCCACGAGTATACTGGTTGCTGATGAATTTATCACGTCGACGTATGGGAATAATCCACCGATAAATCGCCAACAAATAGAATTAAGTCCTTGTAGAACAACAGAAACAAAACAGAGGACTAAAATATTAATCTCAGGGAATTGCATGACTTCTCCCTGAGATAATCTTCGGGACAGAAATAATTTTCCAAACAGCATTAGATAAATGGCAGAGCTTGTTACACAGCAAATAGCTTCCTTAATTAGCCAGTAGTAATAGTCAATCATAGTTTTCGCTTCTGTGTAAAATATGGGAACTAGTTCAGCGCAGAAAGTGTCGAACATCAGAACATTTTTTGTAACCGCAGCAAAAGTAACTGTTTCAATAACGTTTAAAACGCTGACCAGAATGAAGACAATTATAAAAATTTTAGTAAGGTTCATTTTAAAACCATAGCATTGCACAGACTTTTCATTTGAGGTTCTACTGGTAAGCCAAACTCTAGCTAAAGCCGTTGTGAGATACAAATAAAGCTGCATACTGTAAACACATTTTTCATAGTATCCAATTATGACTGAAATATGAAATGTTAGAAATCTCTGTCGAATAAAGACGCAAAGCCCGCACACGAAATTCACAATTATGTTCAATATGTTGATCAATAGATGGGCTAGTGTTAAGATGAATATAGGCTGCTTCTGATATATTCTTTCGTGAATCAAAGTCCCGAACACTATTCCGCTAAATGTCAGTCCAATGATACACTCTATTACTAGCAATACTGCTCCAGGATTGGACTTTTGAAACCCCTTTAGTTGAGATGGACATTCAAATGAAATATTATTTTGGCTTAGGTTCATTTTCACTACACTCAAATTTTGTGGCAACTAAGAGCATACGATCAGCACCAAACCAGAATAATGAATAGACTGTGTGATGAATGAAAACATTGTTTTCAGCTTATCACCATTCAGATTAAACTGGAATTCATGAAAAGGACGTTTTGTTCTGAAAACTTTATCAAAATTGTAGTGTTGGATGGCATTGGTTACAGCGGGCTTTATATATAGATTGTTTACTTTCTGAAGCAAGTACATTGTGAAAGCTTTTTCATCTGAAAAGGGTTTTTCCTGTCTCATCAGATAGAAATCCGTCTCTGGTCGGACATAACTAAAGCTAAGAGCCAGCGTTTTTGTTCCTAGCCTTGAGTTCACATGAATGTATGTACCTAACAATTAGAAGGTTAGCCAAAAATTCGATAGGTAAAATAAATGTATTATAAATACATAACACTATTATCCAAAAATTCCAAAAGGTTATCTCAAAAACTATTACTAATCAGAATCCAGAAAGGTAGACAAGAAGTGTATACTGGGCTTCTCTGATGTAAAACGCTAACTAAAAGTAAGCTGATTTCAACGAAGGGAAACACAAACCTTGAAGAAACTACAGATATTTGCTAACTGATATTAATTGAAAGTTCTTAATTAAAAGTATCTGGTGGAAAATTTGATGAAAGAAAAAATTCTGGCGAAGCGTCATTTTCGCATTGCAAGTGTAGCTGACTTAACAGAGAAAACACAACTTGTTTTCAAGTCAAATTCACAGTCTGTTACTGTGATAACACCAAGAGTCGATAACGATTCTACGCATGGGTTAAGTCGGGAAGGGGGGCTATGGCTTAATGGTCTAAGCCTCCCCCCGAATAGGGTACAACCCCTCAAGTGTAAGGAAAAACTGGAATAGGCATGGAGGGGAAAAATATGTTATTGCACCGAAATTCCAAAATATTTCCGACTTTACCCGGAATTGTTTACCAAAATTTCTTTAGTTTTCAGAAAACTTTAAAAACTAACATTTTTCTAACCATAGAAGTAGTATAGGAGAGGACAAATGACCGCTGTTTGTACAGGTGTATCTTTGGCTTGACGAATAGGGTCATTAATCATACAGGTAAGGTCATTAATCATCGGGTGCAGATGTCTTTCAAGGTCATTGTTGGCCAATTTTCTTAGCTTGGATAAGCCTGTTTGTAACATAGTACTAAGGTTGTAACAGTGTTATTTACTTTACCTACGTATTTGCCAGTTAGTTTACCTGCGTAATTAGTGTTCTAGTCAGGTTACCTGCCTAATTAGTGTTTTAATTTATATGCCTAATTAAGGACATAAATTAATTAAGTAACATTTTCAAACTTTTTTTGAAACTTTTTTATTTACCTGACTGTTTGTCAATAGATTCTTACCTCAGTATCGTATAGACCAAAAATATTATTGCAAAATTTTCTTCCCTTATCAACTAACATTTTCCCTTTCTTGCCTCCTATTGAATTTCTTCATCTGAACCTTTGTACTAACCTTGAAACGAAAGACATGTAACAAACACTTAAAGAAGACAAGATTGTTGGTTACGTACTTAAGAATTTACTGATGTTAGCTGCCTGCTAGTGTTATCATATCTTTAGCATACTGAGGACTCAAACCTGTCAAAAGTCTTTCTCCCTGCTTGTTTAAAATTTTTTCCCAGCTAGCAGATTGCTAGTCTTATCATATCTTTAGCATACTGAGGACTCGAAGCTGTCACTTTTTTCTCTCCCTGCTTGTTTAAATTTTCTCCCCACTGTGTTGACAGATATGTACCGGGCTGCTAATAGGGAGAAATACTTTTGACAGCTTTGAGTCCTCAGTGTGTTGAAGATAGGATAACACTGGTAGGTAGCTAATAGGGAGAAAATTTTAAACAAGCAGGCAACTAGTAGGGAGAAAAGTAGTGACAGGTTTGAGTCCTCAGTGTGCTAAAGATATGATAGGACTAGAAGGCTTCTAATAGGGAGACAATTTAAACAAGCAGGGAGAGAAAAAAAAAGTGACAGCTTCGAGTCCTCAGTATGCTAAAGATATGATAACACTGGTAGGTAGCTAGTAGGGAGAAAATTTAAACAAGCAGGGAGAGAAAAAAGTGACAGCTTCGAGTCCTCAGTATGCTAAAGATATGATAAGACTAGCAATCTGCTAGCTGGGAAAAAATTTTAAACAAGCAGGGAGAAAGACTTTTGACAGGTTTGAGTCCTCAGTATGCTAAAGATATGATAACACTAGCAGGCAGCTAACATCAGTAAATTCTTAAGTACGTAACCAACAATCTTGTCTTCTTTAAGTGTTTGTTACATGTCTTTCGTTTCAAGGTTAGTACAAAGGTTCAGATGAAGAAATTCAATAGGAGGCAAGAAAGGGAAAATGTTAGTTGATAAGGGAAGAAAATTTTGCAATAATATTTTTGGTCTATACGATGCTGAGGTAAGAATCTATTGACAAACAGTCAGGTAAATAAAAAAGTTTCAAAAAAGTTTGAAAATGTTACTTAATTAATTTATGTCCTTAATTAGGCATATAAATTAAAACACTAATTAGGCAGGTAACCTGACTAGAACACTAATTACGCAGGTAAACTAACTGGCAAATACGTGGGTAAAGTAAATAACACTGTTACAACCTTAGTACTATGTTACAAACAGGCTTATCCAAGCTAAGAAAATTGGCCAACAGTGACCTTGAAAGACATCTGCACCCGATGATTAATGACCTTACCTGTATGATTAATGACCCTATTCGTCAAGCCAAAGATACACCTGTACAAACAGCTCCCATCTGTCGGCTCCTATACT
>JASAND010005859.1:0-18029 GCA_030248195.1 Trissonchulus latispiculum | reverse complement strand
TCGGCAGAAGTTTATTTTGTACTCTCTAGTGATTCCTGTAGTCTCTAAATTTCTGGTAACGCCTAAGGTCCAACGTTTTGTGGTGTTTGATAAGAAATGTCCGTTTAGATTCTTCATCTCTAGAATGTGCGATTTGTCCCACTTTAGGCTGGTTCACAGTACATTAACTTACCTTAATGTATATATTTGTTAAGTGTCTGCAGTGTTTGTTGTATTTGGGCTGTTATAGTATACAGTATCTGGAGGTTACGTCAGCCATTATTTACTGGAGAAGAGTCGAATTTGTGTTCAACATCCGGACGAACGAAACTACCACATATTTTATCAACTGTGCGCTGGAGCTCCCTCGGATATCAGTGATCAGCTCAAATTACGCAATCCGGACCACTATTCTGTACGATATTTGCAGAGTTATAGATTGCAAGAACATAGTTAATGCAAATAGTAAATGGCGATGTGGTTACTAAATCTGAAACGGAACTAGTTTTAGGTCGCAGATTTAAACTGAAATTAAATTTAGTAAAGATGTGAATTTCGGACAGTATCAGTCTTTCCAAAAATCCAAATCCTGAACATTTGAAGGTTTAAAGCTGGAACCTTTTTTAAATGAACGGACTATTTGAATGAACTGAAACTTATTTGCGAAGCCGACGGATATTAAGATCATTTGTGCAACGCCGATCGAAACTGAAGCTGGAAAACCTAAGCAACACTAATTGCAAAATGTAATTTCAATGTATATAGCTAAAAATTAACCAGTCAAAGATTCTTATGCATTTAGAAAACTTTCTATAGTTCGTTCATTTTGTTCAGTGTTGCTATTAGTTTGTATCGCTCATGATATGCCAAATTTTACGTAGATTCTAAAAAATTTAATAATAAATTAAAAAAATGCAGATAACGAGTTCTGGATTGTGTGGATTAGTGGATTGTGTTCTGTTATTTTATAGTATCTTCGATACGGATGCACGCAGTATTTTTGCTCACAACAGAATGAAAAGATTTTAAAGTCATCTCAAGTGAGCCAAGCGGTAAGTTGCCCTGTGTATTCTTTGATTGAAGTGCATGTGTATGTTATACTTGAGATCCGGGACAAATATGCAGTAAAAATTATTAAAATGAGTTGGTCATGTTATGATAGCAGCCGCCGTAATCTGTCAAATATTCAAAATAGACTCACACGAAGGTTTGCTTCCTGTCCCCTCCCGTCTACGCTAGAGTTGCGGATTGTAGAAATAAGATAAGTTACTGGACGCCTTACCACTGCGGGAGTCGAACTGCCTTACCACTGCTTTTCTTGGATCAGGTACGAAAGCCTTCGCTTTATAGAATTTGTTGAGTACTTCAGCTTTATTCTTGGCCTCGTAAATGATGATAAGATTAAGATAAAGAAGCAAGTTAGATTTTTAAACTTTGGCTTTCCAAGCAGAGCGTTTAGGGAAAGGTTGGGTAAGAAAGGGGGCACCCATACTTTTTGGGGGAGAATTGTGTTTTTTGACCACCACCTCGCTGGGATATCTTCAATTGGAGAACGAGTGGGGGAGGGAGGGATACAGTGGAGATCGTGTTGTTGGTACTGAAATCAAGAAGTCCCAGAGTAACATAGTTTTACTTCAATGAAATTTACAATTCTTGAGACTCCAAGAATGCCTGGCCAAGGGTGAGAAGCCAAGCCCAACACTGATGTGCAAGATGGCAGTTCGACTTCCAGCAGTCTCAAAGAATTAGCAAGTCCCTTTGAGCAAGTGACTGCGGTTAGCCGTGAGATTTAGCCAACCCAACTATCCGAGTGATAATTTGGTGCCACTGCTGTCGTAAAGTGATAAATGTCCGTGTAGGGCTTAATCTATTAAGCATCTAACATTCCATGGATGCAGTCATCTTCAAGATGACACTTCCCGCTTTACAGTGTGTATCCGGGATTGAGTACCGGTACCCACTGTCGGAAATATTCTCCAGGGTCACTTTCACCTGTACCTTGCCTGAGGAAAATAAGGTATTCAGCTCCTATGTGGCTGAACACAAAAACGGAAAGGTGTAGGATCTGCCATGCCCCACAAAATTGGACAGTTTCGTTTTTGGTTCATTAGTTTAAAGTGGAAATGACTTATAAATTTTACGGATGGTCATACGGCATTGGTGTACCACAGACTTTAGAGTTAAAGTTAAAACTCAAAATCTATAAAAGGCTCTACTTAGCTAAAGTGATTGGTCTTGCTGCTTGTTTCAGCAACGGCAGATGGGATGTATGCGTGATCCTGTAATCGACGATGTTAATGATTGGAAGCGGTTGGATAAAGCTTTGGCTGATATCAATCTTAGTGAACATGATCGTTTCTATATTTATGCTACGGTAGCGGCAGTTCTTCATCTGGGCAATGTGGACTTTGTGGAAAACACTGAGGATTCTCGGGGTATAGTTTGTTTTAGTTAACGTGTTTATATCATTGTTCCGTAGCCCCATTCTTTCCGTTTTCTGAAGTGCAAACATGAAGTGCTCGTGTTGTAATCGACGTAAACTTCATATTAGATACGAATTTAACGGCGTGATAACCTTGCGTTATTTATGTATCAAAACGCTAGAAATATAGTAAGAAATGACTGTAATAAACTGCTGGGTTTTTACTGGGGGTGGGGGGTGGGGGCGCCCCTCCCCACCACTTTTTGGGTCCCCCCACTCGACCCCTTTCACCCTCCTCACTCGTTCCCCTCCCCACTTTTTTTGGGCTTCCCCCCACTCATCCTAAGGTGCCCAGAAAAGGCCAAATTTTTAGGATTTTTGGTCAAAATTATTCCGGCCTCGCCGGACATTTGCCGGACTCCCCACTAGTGGGGAGGGGCGTCCCCCCACTTATTTTTTCCTAGAAAAATCCCAGAACGGTATGGTTCGCAAAAATTGCATGATTTTGGGCTTGAAGCAAAACAGAGTCGTGAATCGTATTCTTTCTCGTCCGCGCTCCAGAGTCTACGAGTTCCGTCACTAACTCTTCCACCACAGCGCGAATCAAAAGTTTTGTTTTTTCCGCAGCCTTGGGGATAAAATCCCGAGTTTTTTCCGATAGTTTGGAAAATTTTGGAAGATTTATCATTATATACGTATTTTCGGAAAAATCTGAAAATTATTATTGTAAGGATTTTTAGTAGGTTATCGCTTAAAAATCTCGCGGTTAGAATCTTTTTATTAAAATTAACTCCGCGTAAGAACTAATTTGATACCTTTGGGTGTATCAAAAAACGGGAAAATAGTCAGTGGGAAATCCGGAAATACAAGAAAAAACTAGTTTATTTCTGCAATCGTTTTTTCTGGAAGAGGTTTTTGTTTCTGAGATTGTTGTATATTGACATTTTATGTTTCTGTTGCAGGAGGATGCTGCATGAATCCGGAATCCGAGGCTAGTTTGGTTATGGCAGCTGGTCTGCTGGGCTTAGATAAGGATGAGCTGAGAGTGGGACTGTTGTCACGTGTAATGCAGGCTACAAAAGGCGGTCAATTGGGAACTATTATCAGGTTAGTACTTGCACCATTAGCGCACCACAAATTTGTCACTTAGCGACTGATAGTACATCATCCACCTCTAAATACGGAATAAGTGGCAATTATGTTTCGGTTTTGAATCATTTTGAAATTCATAAGTCGATTGTTGCCATTTTAGGGTTCAGTTGAAGGCGTCAGAAGCTGCGCATGCGCGGGATGCCCTTTCCAAAGCAATCTATTCTCGTCTCTTTGATTATATTGTTAGCAAAATCAACGAATGTATCCCCTTCAGTCATAGTGATTCCTATATTGGCGTGCTGGACATTGCCGGTTTTGGTGAGTTTGACTGGATATTTTCTTTCACTATAGTTTTTATTTCTCTGTAGTATCGGTAATGATTTATTATGCTGACCAAGACGGAAACGTAATTATGCTACCATTTTTAGTCTACGTATTTAATAATTCTTTGCGATGAACCGTGTTCGCTGAAACAATCAGTTCAGTCAGGGTTAGTGTACTGGGGCTTTTCTAGGCAAAAATATGTGGGGGAGGTCTGAAAGTGGGGGATAAAATGGGCTAAAAATGCTAAAAACACCGTATAAATAGCCTGTTTGCCACATATACATACTGCTGTAACTAAGCTTAAAAGTGCTCAAAAATTTTTAGCAGTAAAAAAGACGATTGTTGACCAAAAAGCCTAAAAATTTGGTCTTTTCTGGGCACCTTAGGGTGAATGGAGGGGAGGGGAAGCCCAAAACGTGAGGAGGGGAACGAGTGGGGGACGCCCCCCCCCAAGTAAAAAACCCCCAGGTGTATGTCCTGTTCTAGCTTTCTTTTTGGAGGAGTTAAAATTAACTCAATCATATTCGCGCACAGGGTTCAAAGAGTTAAACAGTTTATTTTGATTCGCTTGCAGGGTTAAACGAGTTAAAAGTTTATCTCTACTCTACTACTACAACTAACTTGCGCGACAAAAGGCCCTAAGTTCTTATATGTGTGTGGGCTTTGTTCCAACAATATTTATTTTGTGTTGTTTACGTTTTCAGAATACTTCACGGTTAACAGTTTTGAACAGTTCTGTATCAATTACTGCAATGAAAAATTGCAGCAATTTTTTAATGATCGCATTCTCAAACAGGTGAGAACGTCGTAATCTTGGGGCCAATTTTATAAACAGCTGAAATCGAGCTGAAATTTGGTATTGGTGTGTTTTCGAATTCAAAATATCAAAATATATTTAGAGTTTAAAATATAGCAAAATTTTTCGATTTCGGGAATTTCTATTTTTTGATTCGCAAGGGAGACTAAGTTCAACCTAAACACTTTTGTCTTCGATTTCGCTGAAAAGTTGCATACAGAGATTTCTGGCTTGCTGAACACGAATATGAAGTCCTTTTTACAATTCGGCTTTTCGTAAGTCCAGAACAAACTTAAAACGGATCATATCAAGGAAGTCCCACCCAAAACAAAATTGGTAAACTTCAACACATTATTGACGACTGACACAATCCTCTGACACAATCCTACATCTTAAGCCGCACATCGTTGGAAAGCTGACGTCGTGCTCTTTCCAGTGCTATTTTGGTGTAGCTTGTTCGCTATGAAATTTTATTTGGAATACTTTGCCAGAAGCTGCCGTTTTGATCGATTTTAGTTAAGCTTTGACGAGTAAAACTTTGTAGGTGTAAGCTACAGCAAAATAGCTTACACCATTGGAAAGAGCACGTCTTCAGCTTTACAACGATGTGCGGCTCAAGCTCTGAGGTAGTGCCAGTCGTCTACGCTGTTGAAGTTGGCCAAGTTAGCCTAGGGGTTGGACTTCCTTCATATGATCACTTAAAACATAAGCTTATAATTATCATGCAAACGAAAAGTTGAATAGAAAAACGGAATTCAGATTCGTGTACAGCAACAGAGAAATTCCCTATATGAACTTTTCGGCAAAATCACGAACAAAATCTTTTCAATTTCCTTTGGTTCCCTCTTGCGAATCGAAAAAATGGAAATTCGCTAAATCAAGAAATTTTGCGATATTTGAACTCAGCGTTGGCGAAAATATGCGCATACCAAATTTCAGCCTGATTGGTCACGTTTTAAAATTTTTTTGCCGGGGAGGGGTAATCTGGAAATGACCTGAGAACTTTGTCATTTTGCTTTCAATGCGAATTGCGTATCTGAAGATCTTTCAGCATAGCTTATCTGCTAGAGTCGAGAACTCATTTGTTTGAAACTGGCCCTTCTGGTGTTTGTTCGACAAGTGTAACTAATAGTAGTCCTTAGGGGGATTATAAATTTTAGGAAGAATTTTGTCATCTTTTCCTCGGTAGTCAGTTATTGTCTATCTTTATTCTAAACGAGGTTTGAAAGAAATTAACTGTTTTTGTTCCGTATATCGCCTAGCTTAAGCGTTGACCAGAACTGACACTGTTGGCTTTCGGTGTTGTAGTATAATTTTCGTGTGGGCTTGTTTTCGTCTCTACTTGTTTTCTATCATAGGAGCAAGAGCTGTATGCCAAAGAAGGTCTTGGAGTAAAGAGAATTGAATATGTAGATAATACTGACTGTATTGGTAGGTGTGATACTTACATTTATTAGTCACATTTATTATATGTCACACCTGAAACAAGTATAATTTTCATTTAATGCATTTGATTCTTTAAACTTTATTTCTAGTGTTATACAGAGTTTGGATTTGCATACTTGAAATTTATCTTCTTATAAAAAATGGAGCCATTTGCGTGTCTGTTCCTGCATAATTTTCAAGCAATTCTTCGCATAAGCTGATTTCTGCTGGCTGTTTGAGCAATATTGTTTGAATCTTGTCCAGTTTGATGCTGTCTGGCAAATATTGGCTCCAGATCTCTTGAATTTCCACAATAATCTTCTGTAGCTTTTCATGACAGTAGTCCAACGTTAGGACAGGATACTTGGCATTCTCATAGTTTTGCCATTTTGCATTCCCTGAAATCAGTATACAAAAGCTGCATTCTTGCGTCTACTTGCAAACCTTACATGCTTGTTTCGCGTCGGTGAAAGCTCACCGAAATCAGATATAGCTTCAGATTCGTTTTAGCTTCAGATATTGTGTCAGTAACGTTGTATATCGTTTCTGCTGCCACTCACCTGTAATACTCCTGGCGTTTGCAACGCTAAGTACAGCTGGAAATAGACACAGAAACAGCAGTTTCATTTCAGTTTAATGATAAATACTATTGCCCCTGAAATAAATAAATATAATTTCATGTTTCATTTCGGTTATTAGTAATGATTAAATAATCTTTAGAACTAATTGAAACCAGACAGTATGGGATTTTGGATATTTTGGATGAGGAAAATAAGCTTCCCAGACCTAGTGCTCAGCACTTCACGTCTTCCGTTTTACAGATGCACAAGGATCACTTTCGCATAGAGGTAGGTAGCATTTGATTCATGATATGAATTTTTACTTGAAGTTTGAGCTGCCTCGAGGGAGCGTAGCCTTATAGCCTTATCTGGGTGTTGAAAGTTCAGGAAGAAATGTTTTCAATGGAGGGATACAGTCAAAACAGCAACTGATTCATACAGATTCCTAGATATGTTAGTTTAAACGTGGATAGAAGTTCCAGTTCCAAAATTAAAGCAACCTTATTCCAGTTTAAAAAACACAACTAGTCAGTTGGTTCAATGTGCGTCTTTATCGAGCTTCAGCACACAAACAGCGTGCAAATATCTTTGAAGTGATGGGTCTAATTTGTGGAGGTGTCAGCCGTCGAAAGCCTAATAACTATGTAAAAGCTTGACGCTTGTCACACTCTTAGTTATTATTTACTCTCTCTCTTACTATTACGATGCTTCAAATTGAGGCTTTTCTTCAGGTAGTTTTTCCACAACCTGCAGGCAAAGTGTTGTAGTTCTACATCTGTGTCCTTCATCTGTGCTGCATTTTTTTACACTGGCGTTTTGCCTTGAAAACTTTGTTTATTGCTGTTGTAAGTAGTGTACTGTGGTGATTACTTTTGCGTTTCGGTAAACGCTCAGTGGACATAATTTTAAAAAATGATTTCGCCACTATGGCACACTTTGACATCTCCTAATTGTATAACAGCAGCAATGCCGTTTTGAGCGTTCTGTTGTTTCATAAGAAGATAATGTTTTGGTGGTTCAACTGAAGAAATGTGGCCCAGTGTTTAAAAATTATTTTAGATTCCCCGAAAATCCAAACTAAAGGAGCATCGTGATATCAGGGACGACGAAGGATTTCTCATCCGACACTTTGCCGGAGCTGTGTGCTATCATACTGTATGATTACAGATTTATACCTCTATACAGAGAATCAGGTAGTGCGCGTCAGCGCACTACCTAGAATAGGGAAAAAAAGGCGTATTGCACAGTGTTGGAACATAGTTTCCCCTGGTGCCGGCGGAGGAGTTGAGCTAGAGCCTTGATATTGTACCAGTAGAAACCCCTTCACGAGGGGTCCATGCTGTGCAAATTTGGCAAAATCGGCCGAGCCGTTTTTGAGATATGGCAGATTGAATTTTTCAGTGCGCGACTTTCTCTCACTTTTATTTTTGTCGCCCCCACCCTAGAGGTCGGAGCTCTTAGATTTCCTATACCATATGGGGGTTTTTTTGAACAACTTTTTCCCCATTTCTGGGGAAATGAGTATGGAGTAGGTAGGACCTCCCCATAGGTCTGTGTACATAGCAGGATTTCGATTTTTTCGGACATAGTTTTTTTCGGAAATGGTCAATCCTATTTTCCGGGTTAGCGGCAGCTGGGCTGGGCCATTGGGTCTGAGGTTCGGCGAGGAGCATGGCCCCATGGCCTAGATTGACAGTGGGTATATGAATTTCGGATCTGTCCCCTGTGGCTTTCTGGCCAGGGGTCGAAACTTAGTGTGTAAAAGGGGGGGGATCTGGGCCTACGGACTATGGAGCTCTGCACATGAGAGCTGCTGGGCTGAGGTTTCGTATTCGAATAGGAAGCCCTATATGGTGAATCTAAAAGGCCCATTAGTTTCGCTCTAGGACCTATCCATGGGGCTGGGGGGCACCCTGATGGTGTTGGGCCCAACCGTGTCGCAACTCCAACTTTAGCCTCTTATACAGAAAGATCCACAGTGAGCAGGTCTCTCATATTTGGCATTTGGGGTGGGGTGCGGAAGCACTACAGCGTAGGCTATAGTAGGTTTCGCCCGGACTCCTGTGGCGCCCTGGCCAGGGGTCCGGACCGGGGACCGGGCCCAAAATGGCCAACAATCGATTTTTCCAAAAGTGGCCAAGTTTGGTATCAAATGAAAGCCCTTGGTGAGGCGAACATTTTTTGTCATTGAAGGACCCCTCCAAAGTGGACCCTGCGGCCTGTGGCGCCCTGACCAGGGTCCGAACCGGTCCACAATGGCCAAAAATCGATTTTTCCAAAAGTGGCCAAATTTGGTATCAAATGAAAGCTCTTGATGAGGCGAACATTTTTTTTATCATTGCAGGACCCCTCCAAAGTGGGGTCCCAGTGGCCTGTGGCGCCCTGACCAGGGTCCGGACCGGGTCAAAATGGTCAAAAATCGATTTTTCCAAAAGTGGCCAAGTTTGGTATCAAATGTAAGCCCTTAGTGAGGCGAACATTTTTTATCATTGGAGGACCCCTCCAAAGTGGTCCCAGTGGCCTGTGGCGCCCTGACCAGGGTCTGGACCGGTTCAAAATGTCAAAAATCGATTTTTCCAAAAGTGGTCAAGCTTGGTATCAAATGAAAGCCCTTGGTGAGGCGAACATTTTTATCATTGGAGGACCTCTCCAAAGTGGTCCCAGTGGCCTGTGGCGCCCTGACCAGGGTCGGGACTGGTCCAAAAAAGATTTTTTAAAAGTTTCCAACTTTGGTATCAAATGAAAGCCCTTGGTGAGGCGAACATTTTTTGTCATTGGATGACCCCTCCAAAGTGGTCCCAGCGATCTGTGGCGCCCTGACCAGGGTCCGGACTGGTCCAAAATCAGTTTTTATAATGGTTTCCAACTTTGGTATCAAATGAAAGCCCTTGGTGAGGCGGACATATTTAGTCTTTGGAGGACCCCTCCAAAGTGGTCCCAGCGATCTGTGGCGCCCTGACGAGGGTCCGGACTGGTCCAAAATCGGTTTTTATATTGGTTTCCAACTTTGGTATCAAATGAAAGCCCTTGGTGAGGCGAACATTTTTTGTCATTGGAGGACCCCTCCAAAGTGGTCCCATCGACCTGTGGCGCCTTGACCAGGGTCCGGACTGGTCCAAAATCGGTTTTTATAATGGTTTCCAACTTTGGTATCAAATGAAAGCCCTTGGTGAGGCGAATATTTTTGTCATTTGAGGACCCCTCCAAAGTGGACCCAGTGGCCTGTGGCGCCCTGACCCAGGGTCCGGACCGATCCAAAAAGGATTTTTTCAAAAGTTTCCAACTTGGGTATATATCAAATGAAAGCCCAGCCCCGTTCATCCTGTTTTCCGAGAAACCTTTGTAAAAGGTCGCTGATGTTCACGTACATAAGGAAACAATTGCGTTTTTTATATTTTCCCTACCACAGGCACCGCGAGTGACGACCCCCCCCCCCGTGGGCGTTCGCCCCTTTCATCCTGTTTTCCGATAAACTATTTGTAAAAGTTCCTGATCTACATGTACGTACGGAAACAACTTCTTTTTTTAATTTTCCATACCCCACGCAGCGCGACAACCCTCCGCCCCCCCTGGGCTTTCGCCCCCCTTCATCCTGTTCTCACAGAATCCCTTTTTAAAAGTTGCTGAGCTACATGTACGTACGGAAACAGCTGCGTTTTTAAAATTTTTCCTACCCCACGCCATACACGGAAAAAATTGCGTTCTTTAACATGTTACCAACATCACGCAGCACTACCCCGCCCCCGTGTGCGTTCGACCCCCCCCCCGTCATCTTGGTTTCCGACAAACCTTTGTAAAACTCGCTCATTTACACGTACGTACGGAAACAATTGCGTTTTTACAAATAGTCCCAACCCCACGCAGCGCTAACACCCCCCGTGGGCATTCGGACCCCCGGCCATCCTGTTTTCCGATTAACCGACCCCACCCACCTAATTCTCTTTTCAGATAAACCCTTTGGTACACACACAAACCAATATTAACAGGTAATGCTCCGTACAAATGACAAAAATGCCCTAAACGTGCTTAAAATACATATATACGTCCTATCTGGTTTTTTCAAATCATTTTTACGGCAGTTTATTCATTTTATTAAGCCTGCGAATAAAAGCGCTACAGCGGAAAATGCAAGAAACTAGAGGGGAAAATGCCCTGGACGGGCATGCAGTGGCTAGAATAGGGAAAGACTGCAGGGCGGAAAAATGCCAATATATATAAGTGACAGTCGGCGCTGAAAATGATAGAAACTAGATTCAGCGCCGAATAGGGAAAGCAGTCGGCGCTGAAAATTATAGAAACTAGATTTAGCGCCGAATAGGGAAAGCAGTCGGCGCTGAAAATTATAGAAACTAGATTCAGCGCCGAATAGGGAATGCAGTCGGGTAGCGTGGAAAAGGCAATTCCTCCGTCCATCCTATTCGCGTGAATTGCGATATGTCCAGCTCAACGGTTCATTTCTCTAACAATGTTACCGTCGATAAGGTAATCTCATTAACTGTGACTGGGTTTTATACCTACTCGCGTGAATTATTAAAATATGTTGATATGAGCGGCTGCTTTCTCCTACAATTTTATCTTAAACAGTAACGTAGAGACTGCCCCTAATAGACTTACTTGAGCCTCGCGACTGTTTTTCCAACACAACATTTTTAACGATCAATGACACTTTTAATTTGTTTTAGACTATTATTAAGAGCGAAATTATTTAGTAATATTACGAATAGGCAATGCAGTTCCGGCAGACAGCAGCTCCGGCTTTAACTTTATGTTAAAGAACAATGCTAGCTAGCTACATTTCATTTCATTCACATAATGACACCTAATGTTAATTGCGTTAGTTCATTATCCACAATCAACCAAGAAATTACTCTTCAAAAGCAGACTTTGCTTACACTAATGATATGGCTGTAGCCTGCCTCATTTCAAACGCAGTATATACCACGTTCTCGGGTGGTGCAGAGCAGTTCACGCGAATAGGATGGACGGAGGAATTGCCTTTTCCACGCTACCCGACTGCATTCCCTATTCGGCGCTGAATCTAGTTTCTATAATTTTCAGCGCCGACTGCTTTCCCTATTCGGCGCTAAATCTAGTTTCTATAATTTTCAGCGCCGACTGCTTTCCCTATTCGGCGCTGAATCTAGTTTCTATCATTTTCAGCGCGGACTGTCACTTATATATATTGGCATTTTTCCGCCCTGCCTTCTTTCCCTATTCTAGCCACTGCATGCCCGTCTAGGGCATTTTCCCCTCTAGTTAATATTGAATTTACTAACATTACGATAGCAGCATCAGCATTAAACTTAGCCAGACTAGAATATTACATTACATTGTATGTAATGAAAGTACGAAAAATTAAAATGCCGTGCAATAAAGAAAGGCACCACAGTAATACTTATCGTTGATACAATGAAATCACAGATTTTGTATGTACTTTAGAGCCAGTTTATTGACAAAAACAACGATGCTTTGCATGCGTCATTGGAAATTTTGATGGAAGAAAGTCAGTCACCCCTGTTACGTCTTCTCTTTGCCAGTAACGGTATCGGGGACGGCGAAAGTGTGAAGCCTAACGGACCCTTGGCCAAGCGTAGAATGAATGGACACGGCCCTGTGAAGCCTCGAAAACAGGGGAAGTTGAATTTTGTCAGCGTCGGCTCCAAGTTTAGATCTCAATTGAAGCTTCTAATGGAAAAACTGAACAATACGGTATGTAGAATGAAAACCGCATTTACAAATTAAAACATAACATTAATGATGACAATGATTAGAATTTGAATTTAATTATCTGAATTTAATTTAATGTAATGAATTTAGTAGAATTATCAATTTTATGAGTTTTGTAAAAAAACCTTATAAACCAGTTTGACGCGTTGCATGTGTACAGTTACATTAATTTCGGTGATAGATAGTTACATGTTGATGTTACAATAGTTACGATGATTTTGTCAATGTCAAACCTGCAGCTGATAATATTTCTGTTGTTTTCCAAATCATGAAATCGAATAATTATCACCTTTTAATTTTTACTTTTGGTAACCGTTCACTTTTAAAAGACTCCTGTAGAAATTACAAGAATTTTTGTAGTTTTCCACAAAAGCGTTCCTCTGCGGTCAGTCACTAGCGGAGCTTCCTGTATTTTCCAACCTGTAGAGTAAACCTGTAAACTAGTAGTTACTACAGGTTTCTTTTGTTGTAAATATTAGTCTAACTGGTAATCAATTGAACCAAAGTATCTCCTGTGAAAACTACTAACGATGCCTTGTAGAAATTACAAGACGTAATCTCTATTTTCTAAAAAACCTTTTGTATTTATCATCTACAAAAGTGATTCTTGTAGTTTTTACTGGAACTTTTCTAAGAGCATGATCTGCATGATGTATCACACTGTAACACAATATTATTATAGTAGTATAATAGAATTTAGTAACTGAGCTATTAAACTTATTTTGATGGTAGACTGTTAGAACCAAGATAGTTATGCAGAATTACCCGTTAGGCTATTTACTTGAGTTTCAAAGTTAGATCTATAAAAAATATAATTAAAAATATCAAGTGCTGAGAAAATTGCCCTTTCTAAAAGTGGACATCAGAACATCCTATCTATGATATGATGCTTGAGAAAGACAAACAATTGAATGGAAAACTAACAAACTGTCGCATAATTTATGTAATGGAAAGATAAATTTGCCCTGTCTTACTTTTTTCCTCTTTATCATTTTGAAGCACTAACCATTCAATTAAGGAAATTACTTGGATAGGATTATATACCATGCTACTTTACTTGTACATACGTAACTCCTTTGTAGTTCTGAGTAACATGTGTATATATATTATAATGCTCGTGTCTTAAATGAGTCGTAGTTTATGAGATTTATGATCCTGAGGGTGTATGTGTAGGTTCCTCCATGCTCCTACACAAACATTGCGTGCAATCATGAAAATCTGTTAATTTAATATTTTGTCTAAGCTAAACTGTACCACGCTCTGAGTTTGATTATAATGTGGCGGTTGCTTAGCTATTTCGATATCAACTGTCTCGTCAACTTTAGACTCCCCCTGCACTGACGTTTCTCGTCACTACTTGAGTCAGTTCACTCACTGAGGTATATAACACGGTTCAGTTGCTGTACAATAACACGTATATACGTATTTGTCTTGACTTTTTAGGGTACACATTTTGTTCGATGCATTAAACCAAATTCAAAGATGGCAGATCACTGTTTTGAGGGAGGATTGATTCTCAGTCAGCTGCGGTGTTCTGGTAAATTGAGAAATTATTGTTACGAACATTATATTGGCACTTCTTGGTGGCATGCTTTAATGATTCATATTACTTATTATAAATGCTAATGCTAAATGCTAACTTGAAATTGACTAAACTAAATTCTGTTGAAGAGTTGAATAAAATACAATTACAACAGGCTTTGTTATCAAAATATTGAATGAATTTTCTGCAAACTGAAACGATACTTCTGTAGTACTAGGTCTTTTTATACTATCTGATATGGTCAATTTTGTACTCATCTTGATTTTGGCAAGAGTACCTATTAACTAAGAATGTGCCAAGCGTCACGCTCATAACTATTAGGCTTGCGACATGATCTGCACGATAACGGCTGCCCTCCCTGGCAGTTTTTTTAGGGTTTTGAAAGTGGGGGGGCGTAGCCTCCCCCCTAGGGAGGGGGAAGTGGGAGCGGGGGCTTCCGAAAAGTGGGGGGGGCAAGCCAAAGGTAAAACATACCGAAATTTTTTGCAAAAAATTAGCATTTTTAAGGTAAAAACGCAAAAAATCGCAAGTTTTTATGCTTAAAATTAGCTTATAAGTGCATAAATTAGCTAAAAATTAAGAAAATTTTTGAAAGTTTGACCTCAAAACCTAGTTTTTTTTGACACTTTTGGGCGACCCCCAAAAAAGTGGGTGGTGGCTTGCGGAAAAGTGGGGGGGCCTCCGAAAAGTGGAGGGGAACCGAAAAGTGGGGGGCCCCCACTAAAAAAATGCCAGCCTCCTCAAATTAGGCCCATCACTTCGAAGAAATTCGCTCGCTATGCTTGTACGCTGCAGCTCGCAACAGACACACTTTGAACTAAGTGTCTAGTTGTGTTTTCAAGCTTTAGAACGTAGGCATAGCGTGCGAATTTATTTGAAGTAATATGTCTAATTGGGGGTGGGGTCAGCCGTTATCGTGCAGATCATGTCGCAAGCCTAATAACTAAGAGTATGACGCTTGTCACAGTCTTTGTTCTTCTCTACTTTTTAGGGATGACCAGCGTTCTACAGCTGATGCAACAAGGTTATCCCTCACGGACCCAGTTTAGTCAGCTCTATGATATGTACAAGTCTCTGATGCCGCCGGATTTGGTTCGCCTTGATCCGCGACTGTTCTGCAAGGTTAGACTGAAATGCATATTTCTTATCTTTGTTGGCTCGTCAGCATTAAACAGTCATTGTCTAAACGACGTTATGTTGTTATAAGAGTATGTAATTGATGTTTTTATACTTCTATGAAGTTTTGCGTTTAATGTTAGGTAGGATTGGTTGCTAAATTTCTTCTTTACTTACGTACATGGTTCTAGGTAATTGCTGAGGTTGGATGTCTCCATGTTGCATTGGTGTGGTGTGTCTTCTAAACCGTACAGTTACTAACCCTTTTCAGAGCTGGTTGCTTTTTGGTTTTAGTGTCTTTTCAAGGCACTTGGCTTGGATGATAATGACTACAAATTTGGTCTGACCAAGGTATTTTTTCGCCCTGGGAAGTTTGCCGAGTTTGATCAGATGCTTCGTGCGGATCCAGCCCATCTGTCACAGTTGATTGTAAGAGTGCGGAAATGGCTGATGAGAAGTCGCTGGAGAAAGGCCCAGTGGTGCACCCTATCTGTAATCAAACGTATGTATATTTTTCTTAAATTATATACTAATTTTAGCACAAGTGTTGCAGTTTGGCAGTGTTCTTAACATCTTGAAACGACGGGCGTATTTTGACACGGAAGTGGGCGCGAAGGCTTGAAATAAGATTTTGTGATGTATTCGTCAAAATGCCTCCTCTCTCTCAGAATTTTGGCCTTCTTTAGACATTCATAAGTGAATGAAAGCTTTTTGGAAGCTTATGATCAGCTATTTATTCATTTTAGTAAAAAATAAGATCTTGTGGAGACGTTCCAAGCTTGTTATGATTCAAAGCTGCATGCGATCCTGGATTGCTCAAAAGAAATATCGATATAGGTGAGTCAATAAGTCTTCTGGATTTTCGAAAAACACCGGATTGGGACCTCTACCTCTCTGAGGTTTCTTTTCAAAAACTTCAACATCTGCGTATACAGACTGCTCGGCTCCTTCAATTGCTTAATGATTGATCGTTGCAATCTCCAGAGCTTGGTATCTGGGACCACCTTTTCGGGCAATCCTTTTTGTGATGGATTTTTCGCGAAGAGTAATCTGCTTTTGGGTTGGTGAAGTGGTTCGCGTTAAATAATCGATGAAATAATATCAGCCATTAAATTCTACGGCAGCTAGGAATTTTCTACAAAGATGCTGTTGTAGAATCGCGGAGACTGTTATACTTTTGTGTTTTATCAGATGAACATGAAATGTTAGAACTGAGATGTTAGAACTGTGGAAGTTTCTGTAGTAAATGTGAAAGAATCCAGTAATTGTTTGTCACAACATAAAGCTGAACTTGTAGTTTTTGCTGAGATACTTATTTTTCATCTAGAGTGACCTCTAGGAGCAGGAAGCTTCATTTTGAAGCAAAGCGAGCGAAGTAATTAAATGGAAGAAGCTCCATTTATTTCTGCATAATTAAGTTCTATATTTTTATGTAAGTTGAACATCTTTTCTATCAATTATACAATATCTACTGCTTTTTGTTTTCTTTTACATATATAGGTACAAAGGAATGATGAATCTGCGGAAATTAGAGCCCCAAGTCTTTGCAATGAGTGATACCATTGCGCAGCTTCACGAAGGAAAAAGTGTTTGGGATGACAGAATGCAATCATTGAGAGCACAGCTTTCACAGCTTGCATTACGTATAAAAGTACGTACATACGTAGTTGTGTGTGATCACAGCTGACTTATAAGTATTATTTTTTATAAATACCTCCAGATTAAGTTATGACTACAACTTGACGAATGATTGGTTAGTCCTGAACGAAGTTTTGTTACAGCGTTGTTAGGGTTGTTAATACGAAAAGATCGTTTTTAGAAAAAAGGTAAAGCTTTGGCCAGCGTCCTGGCCTCATGACGTTTGGTTTGCAATAGTTAGCATACTGTTAATAACCTTCCTTTTTTGAAGTGATGCCAAGCTTTATATTAGTTTCTCAAGTGCTAGGAACTCATAGCTGGCATATTAATATCTTTTTAGAATACTGCTATCAAACCTGAAGAAGTTGAACAGGCGTTGGCTAAATTGGATTCCGAAATTGGAAATACTATTACTGAACTGAGGTAAAATATCATTAGTTTATCAAACATCATTTTGATGATTAGATTATGAAGGGATATGTACCCTGCCCTAAGGAAACATTTCCTCTAATTTGACTTGTTTTTCCTTCCAGTAATAGATGATTCTGTCTCTGGATTTAGGTAGCCTAGGGATAAATAAAGTGAAAGCTTATTCAAACTAATATTATGCATTCGTACGTTAGGCAAAGAAATCTGAATTACTACTTGCAAGAGTACATAATAGAATAAGAGTATGAAATTCTTACGCTACTGTTGAAAAATGAGTTGAAAAGGAAGATCTTGAGATTGAAACAATTACCTTTAAAAAGCTGAAAAACGTAATGACAGAAATGTATATGTATAACCAGTCATGATATATATGCTATGAAGTTTAAGCCTTATGACAGCTAAATGGTTTTTCTATTTCTGGAACTACATTCAATTTCTATTTCACTACCATAATTCCATACATTTTGGTAGCAGCAGCGTTTTCGGATTTTACCGACCTCTATTAGCTATGAGTACATCCAGTATCGATAATATTCCATGTGACAATTGCCATGCTAACATTCCCGAATCTATACAATGCGACTCCTGTTCAAAATGGTGGTGCCTACGATGTATAAACAATCAAGTCCCGGGTTCCCTGACCAACGAGTTGTACGAACGTCTACGTACGCTGAGCACACCATTTAATTGGAGTTGTTCTAACTGCTCTCCACTGACTTTGCCACAGCATCTGCTGCTTGATGCTATCTTTACGAGAGAGCAGTTGGTTAATGCTTTCCGGTGTGATCCAGAATCCCTTCAAGTCAGACGATTGCGATCCAATATTTCCACTCCGGCCCCCGTTGTAGTTCCATTTCTAAAGGGACCAGTTCCTTTATGGCACGTCGAGAACAGTTACCGTTGGAAAACTGAACTCTGCCATAACGGATATTACCATCTGAGGACGGAAATAGTTCCACCAACTTTACCATCTTCCAA